>CM053276.1:45096803-45165032 GCA_028583415.1 Protea cynaroides | reverse complement strand
CCTAAACTAATTGGTTAATAATAAACTGTTTTACTTTTGAGTCCAATGCCATGATTGATTTTATGTGTATATGATTGTCATGTGCATTCAACATGTCATCCAATATTTCTATTATTACTGTTCATGCATACTTAATTCATGGTTATACATGATAATGATGATGATGATGATGATAGGAATAGGCATGTGGATATATGTGTGTGGTTGGTGTGCTTGATGCGAGCGAGTATCAGGGGGAGGTGTCATAGGCCGGGCCTCAGCACTCTAGCTCTATCTCTAACTCAAGTCTTGTGCATTAGCATCCTCGTATCGCCATTACTTTAGCAGAACTATTACGTCGTAGAGTATTAGGGGGTGGTATCGGTCCTTGTAGTCCTGACTCTACCGGGGGGCCTTAGCTCTATCTCTATGGGCGTTCTGAGGGATATTGGGGTGAGGCCTTGGATACACTGTTTGCATTAGGATTGGTTAGTTGTGAGCCCAGTTTGCAAGCCCTCGCCAGTAAGGGCTTACGTATTGGTATGGCACTGTACAGCAATAAACGTTAACCTTTGTTGTACAATGTTCATGGTAAGGTGGATGGGGACGACAATAAACGTTAACCTTTGGGCGGGCTTCCATACCTTGTGTATAGAGGAGGGATCAATAAACGTTAACCTTTGACCTCCAACCCTTTTTATAGCACATTGCAAACTATAAACCAGACCATAGATATGAATTGAATGCATGCATATGTATTGTTGCATTGTTTTGTTTGCTCATTGAGCCATGATGTGTGCTCACCCTCTCGACGTCGAATATTTTTAGTTGATGATGCAGGTACTACCATTGAAGATTATGTCAACGCTCTAGTGTACGGGCACATGGCGGCGATGAAAGTTGAAGACGAAGTGGATACGCATGACTCCTCTTGCGAGTGCAACTCATGCGTATTCAATTAGATTTTATTTTAATTATTTGGATTTAGTAAAGACATGTAATTGATATTTATTTATTTGTTAGTTGATACAGAATAATTTGCTACTTTAATATGATTATCACATCTAGATTTCTCAGTTCGTTTTACTATTAGACTTCCGCTATTGTGTATTTTACTCTGATTATGAATGTAGATATATGAGGTTTAGATAAAACGGATATAGCCTACTCGAGATCCTGGTTGAACCGTTGGTTTGCTAGCGGTTCATCACACCATTCTGAATAGTGCGAAATTGGGTGTGACACCAGGATTTTCCCATTCCACACACCAACGAAATAATCACATGCCTAACAATCACAACCTAGCATAACAAGTATGCATGAACAATAATAATAACTGAAAGTAAAGGATGACATGCGAGAATGTCCAAACATCAATCCACAGAGTCATAATTGTTATCAATGGTTTACTGTTATTTAATTATTAGGGTTTAGGTCCTATTCCCTTACCTGACGCTTGTTTGATAGCTTGCTCTACGTCGCAAGGTCCAAACATGCTATCACAAGGTCCCATACGATATTAGGGTTTAGTTAGAATAGGTTTACGTTGGTCGGAAAACCAACAATGGCAAAACACATCACAGAGCTGACCGGTCATAGTACCGGTCGTAGCACTGTGGGGAAACCTACGACAGTTATGGTCGACCGGTCCCCACAAACCAGTCCTCGGGAAGTACCGGTCGCAGTACCGGTCGCATATGGTGCAACCGTTATGGTCGACCGGTATGTCTCCGGAAGACCATACGTCTGATTTCTTAACTGCCGTCGACCATCCCCTATTGATCCTAGGGTTTCTCCTACACATTCTAGGTCTAAGCATTGAGTTAGAGTTTTTTTCAACTCCATTCAAGTCCTAGCCTCGATGATCTTCGACATAGAACTTGAATCTAGGGTTTACCATTAATTCAGGGTTTGACGGTATAATAGAGTTTAGATCAATACCTGTTTTGCATGGTATTGATCCAAGAAAACTAACCATCCTAGAGTCATAATGTAAAAGAAGGTTTAAGCACTTACCGTCGACTTGCGGTAAGGTGTTCTTCGTCGAGCGGCAATGGCGGCTCTTCCTTCTCCTTCCTAGCTTCTCCTCCTTCTTCAATATCTTTCTCCTTTCTAGGGTTGGTGAAGATAAATGAAAGAGGTTTTAGGGGGTTTAGAGGGGTTTATATAGGCTAGGTTTAGGTTTAGGAAGCCTCCTAGCATTAGGAAAGTCCTTCGGTTTGAAATTTAGAATGTGAGACCCGCAGAGATCCGTTTTTGGATCTAAGTGGTCTACTGCGCAGACTATACCAGTCGACCGATACCAAGACCGGTACCATCGATCAGTATGAATTAATTCATAATTAATTTGGTCTGTTTCATACCTATTTGTCATCCGCTCGTCCCATCTAGCCCGGTGATGATTGGAAGACCTGTTACAACATGAATTCAAGGTTTAGATCGGGTTCATGGAGTGCGGGTCTTACACAGTCTTTGTCAAGGTGGCCTTTTCTATCCAAACCCAAATTGTAGCCCAATGATTGTTATTTTTGGTTCATCCCTGAACCAACCCAGTAAAATCTGCTTAACCATGACATCCATGCTCGAGACGTCAAAATTCTACCTGTTTTGTTCTCGATTGGTCAACATGTTAGAATATACACGATGAGCATCTTGAACTCTCACCCATTGGGAGTATGAGGTATGTATACACCTCTTCTACATCAGAGTAGATGGTCACTATACACCCTCATTTAAGTAAGCTCGATGTGTCGAATCTCTCATTGTTAACACGTCGATTTCAAAAAAACGAGCAGAAAATCCCTGTCAAGACCCAGATACCATGGTCAAGAAGAAATTTACTAGTTTGTTCCTCCATGAACCACTTTTGATAACCATCCCTAATAAGGACGACGGATTAATATTTCCATTTCAATTTCATTGAAATTCGGTAACCCAAGTGGCCAGACCTTGGTACCACTGATTATCCATTTTTTGAATCACGAGGTCCCAAGACTAAACAGATGGCTTAATCAAATTCAATTAAATTGACTTGGATAATATTTACCCGATCACCCTTATTAAGGAGCTAACTCTTGTTTGGTTGAGTCATCCTTAATTGTGTATGTAACTTCTTTTTCCTCCCATCATCCTATAGTCCTAATATTTATCACTTTTAGGTTCTTTTTCGGTACAAGCCAAGGAGTCAGCCTAAACCACAACCATTTCTACCTCGTGGATAAGGGATCCCATTATTGTGAGATTATCTAGGGTGTACACACCAGAGCCAGTTAGTCCCACCTCAACCACATCAACTGAATCAATGGCTGATGGATTAATCCAAGTCCCGATCATTATGGATGCTAGGATGGAAAAGATGGAGGATACCATGGGGATGATAGCTGCCGCAGTAAGGGATATACAATTGCAATTGCAGGCTCAAGGGTCGACCTTTGAAAGGGTAAATATGGCACCACCACAAGGATCGGGTACCCCTAACCCAGCTGTGTCAAAATTTTTCATAAACTCAGCATTCGAAGATATGGAAGGTGTCATACCCCAGAAACAGTCAATCGTTCAGGCTACTCCTGTAACCAAGAAATTGAAGGAAGAAGATAGCCCATACAGCGATAGGCTGAGTCAAGTGAAAAAGATATTAAGGGGAATGAAAAGAGTAGAAAGTCAAATCATTGATTCTAAAGGATTATGCTTATTTCCAAAAACTAAGCTGCCTCCCAAGTTTAAATGGACCACTGAGAAATTTGATGGGATAGGAGACCCCAGGACCCACTTAAGATCATTCACCGGATTATTGAAGCAAGGCGAAGGGTTTACTGATGAAAAGTTAGGACAAGCATTCCAATTCTCACTCACCAGTAGGTTTCATCGATGGTTGATGAATCTGAACCCATCACAGATACATTCATGGTCAGATAACACCAAAGCATTTATCAGTTTCTATTCCTACAACACAAAGATAAAGACCCACCGTAGGCAATTGGAAACCATGTTCTAAGCACAGGGAGAGACATTCACGGCCTATTTAACTCGGTTCAGAAGTGTAGCAGGAAAGGTTTGGGATCGACCTTCCGAGAGAGATCAGGTGTAGATAATGATGAGAGGCTTAAGTAGGCCATATAAGGCATACATTTTTGGCCAGGTCATACTATCTTTTGAAGGGCTCGTGGTTGCAGGACAACAAGTCGAGGATGCCATAACCCGAGGAGATATATTACCAGGAAAGACAGAAAGGTCGGAAGGGGCTTTGAATAGAAGGGCATACCCGCCAAGAAATCCAAGGAATCATTCATCAAAGCAAATTGCTAATACCAATTCTGAGCCATTGATCTTGGGAAGTTCAAGTTATACCCCACCACCCCAAGCAAGACCAAGGAAACATTTCACAGATTTAGGGATGACCCGATCCAAGGCTCTGGACAAATTGATACAAGCTAAGAAGTTGACAGTGCTAGACCCTTGTCCACCTCCAAGTCCTCTTCCATCGAATTTTCACATGGATTTATTCTGTAAGTACCACAATCAACATGGGCATGACACAGACAATTGCTACACATTAAGGCATGCCATACAGGATCTATTGGATTTTGATAAATTTAAGGTCCAGCCCAGACAAGTGTTGGTGGCAAATAATCCCCTCCCTCACCACAATGTCAATTTCATAGAATGGGAGATGAGCCTTTGGACCTTATGCCTGTCGTAGAAGGAGTAAGCAGTATGGTTGTCACATCTGGTAAGGAAGTAAACATGTTGGGTAGCCATCAAGAAGAAGAAGAAGAATATGATTTTTATTTCCCGAAAGATTCATCACAACCAATAACCTAAGTACAATAGGAAGAAGAAGAAGAACCATTCATCATCTACCTCTCAGATGAGGAGACAAAGATAAATCAAGTTGACAACCGTTTCCTTGAGATGGAGTTCATATTCCCGGAGGATGAGCAAGAAGTAGCAGAAACTAGAACAGGGAAGAACTACAAACCATCTCACTTGATGGTAAATGATCCGGCCCAACCTGTGAGAGAGAAAGGTAAAGGACTTGCCAACCAACCAGAGCCTCCAAATCTGGTATTGAAACAATTACAAAAGACCCAAGCCAACGTGTCCATTTCGGAGCTTCTGATGGCTTCCAACGTCCACAGGGATGCAGTATTGAAATCTCTAGCAAGCATTGAGATCCCAGTTTCAATGGACGGAGAAGAACTAGCCATGCTAGTAAGAGGCAGATATGCCGTTAATGCAATCATTTTTTGAGATGTTGATCTTCCTCAATGAGGTAAGAATCATATACAGGCTTTACATATTACCATCGGATGTCAAGGCGAGAGCATTTTCCAAGTCCTGGATGATAATGGATCAGCATTGAATGTATTCCCTTTTCGTACCTCCAAGCATCTAGGCTTCAGCGAATCAGAGTTGAAACCTTCAGCTATGACAATCAAGGCGTAGACAATACAAAAAGGGCTATATTGGGTGTCTTCACAATGCCAATTCAAGTAGGACCGATTGAATTTGAAATAGAGTTCCAAGTCATTGACATTTCGGCCTCATTCAGCATGCTTCTAGGAAGGCCTTGGATCCATCAGGCCAATGCAGTGGCATCTACTTTGTACCAGAAGATTAAATTCATCCACAAGGGTACCACTGTGACGATACACGCGGACTCTACAGCCGTGAACACATTGGCCACTGGACAGAATGGTGAAGAATCACAAGGGGATACTAGACAAGATTTCTCTCTCAGAGGGTTCCAGGTTGACAACATCCTAGCCAAGCCACAACTGAGCCAGATCCTACAGGTACGCATCTGCCCTTTTCATTTTGTCAATTACTCAACATGCTCTACTTTTCAGGTATGGGCCTTGGTTCCCACCAACATGGTGATGTCACTTTCTTATCTCTATTGGTCAATGAGTATAGATTTGGACTCAGGTATACCCCTACTGAAGGGGATCTGAAAGTAATCAAGCAAAAGCAGAGGGGAGCTGACGAAAGATTTAGAGATTTTGAAAGCTTGAGAGGATGAAATACAAGTATAGTAGTCAGTATCGTAGTAGCCCAATAAGAGCATCAGACAGAGCTAGTGGGGACTGTGACCCCAAAGGACGAATGAAGCAGTCTATCAAGCAATATCTGAGGGGTTGTACAATGTGTAGGACATCCAATTTTCGAAGACCCTCAATGGGTATTTTGTCAAAGAAGGAGAAGATAACATCTATTGCAGATTTCTAGAACCTTGGTTCAATGCCTACCTTCAAAAGCAAGTACCCAGGTTTGAAATATTCCATGATTGTACTTTTGATTGGGAAGAGCTCGAACAAGCCAAGATCCAAGAGCAGAGCAAGGAGCAAAAATCCGAGACAGAAGTATTCAACATCAACAACCTGTTTGAGGACGATCAAGTGATGATGCTCACTGGTGAAGATCAAGATAGGAGTCTCGATATACAACAATTCACCCTTCCCATAAACGAAATAATCCCCAATTGGAGTTGTTATGATAATTTTGTTTACCCAAACGGGGTGCCATGTAATCCACATATAATGACAATGTCTGAACCTAGGGTCCCTAGGTCTTTAGATAAGATTGAGTCCTTTTCAAGTTTTGATTTTGTTCCACTAGGAACCATTTCCTCTATACCTCTGCTTTTGAATATGAATAAAGATGATATTTTGAATTACAATGCGTCTACTTCTTCCTTTCCTTCTCCTTCTAACTCTAACTTTGAAAATGATGAATCATCTCCTAAAATATTACAATCCATCCAAGCCTCGGAGGAGAAGAAGGCTCAACCTATTGGCAAAGACATCAAAATAATTAACCTCGGTTCAGCAGAGCAACCTCGAGAAATAAAGATCGGTGCTACCTTGATAGAAGAAAAAGCCAAACAAATGACAAAATTACTGATGGAGTTTCAAAAAGTGTTTGCCTAGTCATATGAATATATGCCCGGCATAGACCCTAAAGTTGTACAGCATAAGATACCTTTGATCTCAAATGCAAGGCCATATAAGCCAAAGCTGAGGCTGTTAAGGCCTGAATGGACCCTCAAGGTTAAAGAAGATATCATGAAGCAGTTTGATGCAGGATTCCTAGAAGTCACAAAGTAGCCAAAGTGGCTAGCAAATGTGGTCATCGTACCTAAAAAGGATAGAAGACTGAGGGTGTGCATAGATTGCAGAAATCTGAATAAGGTTAGTCCCAAAGATGACTTTTCATTTCCAAAGATAGACATCTTAGTGGATAACATTGCAAATCATGCTCTTTTGTCCTTCATGGATGGATTCTAAAGGTATAATCAGATAAAGATGGCACCTGAAGATGAGGAGAAGACCGCCTTCATAACAGACTGGGGCACCTATTTTTACACTGTGATGCCATTTGGGTTGAAGAATGCTGGGGCAACTTATCAAAGATTGGCTACTACAATTTTGCATGACCTGATCCGTAAAGAGGTAGAGGTGTATGTAGATGATATGATCATAAAATCATTCACCAGAGAAGGTCATATCCCGGCACTAAGGAAGTTCTTTGAGAGGATCAAGCAATATAAACTAAGGCTTAACCCCCAAAAATGTGCATTTGGGGTAATAGCGGGCAAAATGCTAGGCTTTATGGTCAGCCAAAGAGGAATCGAAATTGATCCGGCCAAGATAAAAGCCATCTCTGAAATACCATCTCCTCAAACAGAACAGAAAGTAAGAGGCTTCTTGGGAAGACTTCAGTACAACAACTGGTTTATTACACATCTCATTGCAACATGCGAACCAATTTTCAAGCTACTCCGGAAAGACCAGCCAAAAGAGTGGAACCCTCAATGTCAGATGGCCTTCGATAAAATCAAGACCTATCTATTAAACCCAGCAGTCTTAGCCCCACCAGTACCGGGGAGACCACTACTCCTTTACTTGTCAGTACTAGAGGGTTCTATGGGATCAATGATAGCCCAACATAATACAGATGGAAAGACAGAAAATGCAGTATACTATTTGAGTAAGAAATTCACAGGTTACAAAGCCAATTATACTCAGCTGGAGAAGACATGCACAGCCCTGGTCTGAATAACAAAGAGATTGAGACATTATATGTTATCCTACAAGGTCATACTCATTTCTAGAATGGACCCCCTAAAGTATCTATTTGATAAACCAGCTTTGACAGGAAGGTTGGCTAGGTGGCTATTGTTGTTGTCCGAATTCGAATTCACATACACTACTCAAAAATCTATCAAGGGGAGCATAATTGCAGAACATCTATCAGCTCTACCAGTTAAAGAAAACCTCAGACAACTGGAAGATGTATTCCCAGATGAGGAAGTCTACACAACTCAAGAAGAGGGGAAGAATGACACATGGATAATGTTCTTCGATAGAGCCACTAATCATATGGGATACGGGGCTGGCATCTTATTCATAGATCCAGAAGGGGTATTTGTGCCATTTTCGTTCAGATTAGACTTTAACTGCACAAACAACATTGCAGAGTATGAAGCATGTATCTTGGGACTGAAAGCAGCCTTGGCCATTGGGGTTTGCAGATTAAAGGTCTATCGTGACTCGTCGATTGTTATCTATCAAGTCAGAGGGGACTAGAAAACCAAAGACAATAAGCTAATACCTTACCAACAATGTGCAATAACCTTAGCTTGGAAGTTCATGCAAATTGAATTTGACTACTCCCCAAGAGATACCAATAAGTATGCCGATGCATTGGCCACCTTGGCTTCAATGAATGGAAATGATCCTTTGGGACGTATCAAACCCCTCATCATAGAGAAAAGAGTACGACCTGTCCACTTGGAAGAAGTGAATGCACTGATAGTCGATGGCCGACCATGGTTTGCTCCCATCATAGATTTCATCAAGGAAGGAAAGTATCCAGTAGAAGCCACAATAGGTGAGAATAAGTCTCTTAGGTGATATGCCTCTCAGTTCATACTATGTGAAGATATCCTGTACAAAAGATCCCTTGAAGGAGTGCAGTTTGTCTGTGTCGATGAGGAACAGGCACAAAACATCATCGAACAACTCCATCAAGGAATATGCGAACCTCACATGAATGCTAGAATGCTTGCAAAGAAGATCCTCAGAATGGGATATTACTGGAACACAATGGAAGCAGACTGTGCAGAGTTCGTAAGTAAATGTCACAAGTGCCAAATCCATGCTAATTTGATACACATGCCTCCAGCAGAGTTGCATACTCTTAGTTCTCCATGGCCCTTCTCAACCTGGGGCATAGTTGTAATCGAAAAGGTTCACCCTAAAGCCTCAAATGGGCATAAATTCATATTGGTTGCCATTGATTATTTCATAAAGTGGTTAAAGGCACAGTCATATGCCAAGCTCATAGCAAACAAAGTGGCTAAATTTCTACAAGAGTACATCATACGCCGGCATGGGATGCCTCATTCCATAATCTCATATCAAGGACAACATTTCAAAGGGAGAGTCCAAGAATTATGTGACAAGTTCCGCATCAAAAGGCACCGATCCTCTCCTTATCATCCGCAGACTAATGGGGCAGTAGAGGTGGCCAATAAAAATGTCAATGTTATCCTCCAGAAGATGGTAGAGACTAATGTTGACTGGGCAGACAAACTACCTTATGCACTCTGGGCATACAGAACATCCATAAGAACATCCACTGGGGCAACGCCGTATTCACTAGTATATGGTATGGAAGCAGTCCTCCTAGTAGAAATAGAGGTGCCATCACTGAGAGTCTTAATGGAATGCAAGATTCTAGAAGCTGAATGGTTGCAATCTACATATGATGAACTAAATTTCGTTGATGAAAGAAGAATGAAGGCAGTCGATAATGTAAAAAAATACCAACAATGAATGCAGCAACCTTTAACAAAAAGGTGCGTGTTCGTCACTTGACAGTCGAGGACCTGGCATTGAAAGAGCAAAGAGCACCTGCCCATGATCCTAGGGATAAGTTTTCCCTAATTGGAGTGGACCGTTCATGGTAAAAGAGACCTTACCTGGAAAAGCTGTTCGATTGGTCGACATGGAAGGCATTGAGTTACAATATTTGACCAATTTGGAACAAGTGAAGAGGTATTATGTGTAGCCTTTATGCTCTTCAAAAAAAAGAAAAAAGAAAAAGAAAAATGGAGGGTGTAGAAGGCCTCTCTCTCACCTGCTGACACCAACAATGAGCATCAATCATTTGAAGAACTTACCGACATGGTTGACTGGATTCTCCGATGGAGTATAACACCTTTCACCCATGGATGGTTCATCCTATCATCATAATCAAATAAAGAATTTCCTATTTTTTTTGGCAAAACTCTTTCATCCGTCCATCTGTCCAACGGATTTCCCAAGAGTTACACATCAAAGCCCATCTTTCATATCATTTGATATAAAATCTCATGAGTATATCAATCTGAGAAATTATAAAATAAAAATCTGGCTGGAACTCTTATCTGTCGTTCATTACATTCGATGGCGTCCCAAAATTCCAACAAGCCCTTCCTTTCTCAAACTGATAAATGGGGTCTTCTCAGTAAGATAAGCCCATTCTACATAAACAACCACAAACTCTTCCAGGCGGCAGACCTACCTGGACAGTTTCTTGTCAGTCCCATTTGGACCTCCCCTTTCGCTCATCATGTCTATAGATTTAAATACTTAAAACTCAGACAGAGTCAGTCATATGTATACATTTCATGTGTAATCTACTAAGGGCATTTCAATATATCTAAACAACTACAATTTAAATTAATTTCAATTATTCATTATTTTTAACCTCTATTTGTATGTCGGGATTCCTACAAGTCATACCCAGAAGGCTGACAATCCATCGATCCACCGAACAGAATTACAGAGATGGATAAGGCACTGAAAAACTGGAGCTGGTGTGTTGAGTTCACAGAAGTTAGCTCTTTCTTGTGAAAGCATAAACTGGATGCACTCCCTCAATTGACAACGATAAAATTATGCTCAGATCTTTTGAAAGCAGCTGCTCAATGCTGGGATCCAATAGTTCATGTCTTCATGATGAGAGAAGTCGAGTTATGCCCAACTGTGGAAGAATTAAGAGCTTGCCTCCTGCACACACGTAAGCGGAAAATTTTCAAACCATCTACAGGAAAAGATTACAAGAAAGAGAAACAAAACTTTTTCAACTGGGACAGGAAAGAAATGTGTCATTTTGTAGAGGATCAACGACTACAGATTGAGCGCATGATCAAATCATATGCTCGTACAAGTCCAAAAGGGAAAGAAGCACAGGATCAGAGAAGACATGTTTACCTCTATTGTAGCATTTCCCGACTATTGCTAAGAAGTTGCACAGATACAAAATCTCCAATCATAATAGATCTCATCAAACATGCGAAACAAGGTTTTGACATCATCCCTACAGTGTTGGCCGAGACATTAAAGGGCCTTGACTTAATGGCAACTCATCAAAATCAGTTCGAGCTGGACAATTTTAGTGGGTCACCATACCTACTTTAAATTTGGTTAACAGAGAGGTTAGGATTAGTTGAGGAATCTGAAGCAACGACCCTTAACCCTTACCAATTGGCAAAAAGAGCAGATCCTATGGCCTATCAGATGGACACAGATTGGTTCAACCGCCTCAAAGAAATAACCACAGAAGATATCAGATGGAAATGCACTTGGTGGAAGCAAGAGCGGGTTGTTACAAATACAGAGAATAGTTTACATGTCCAGTTCATGGGGTTGACTCATACTTTATTCTATTCCCCAACAAGGCTACCTCAGTAATTCAATATCCCAGCAAGCACCAGTAGAGAAGTAACTGATTGTGAACCTCCTAGAGAGTTGACATTAGATCCGGTTGATACTATTGCTCGTGAATGGAATAATCAAAAAGTTCGAACACTCCCTAGAGTTGCCCCAGTCAAGAAACTAATAGCATTTTAGGTTTTTTGAATTCCAGTGTATTTCATGAACTATGTCTCTTTAAATTCAACGAATAAACATTTGTTTGCCCATCCCATTAGAAATGATCATTATAACATGCTCTATGAAATTTTCAAATGTTTTGACAAGTGCAGATACTCAAACCGGAATCTCAATAAAAAAAGCCTCAGTTCAATCAAAAGGAAAAACAATAATTCCTCCATCCAGACAAATCGAAGGCGAGCCCAAGCTCATGCAACCAGCCTTGTATTCACGTCCTAGCTCCATACAAGAAGAGGTTCCAAACCTACAAACTAGTCTTGTATTTATAGCCTAGCTTCATACAAGAAGAGGTTTATCAGCCTACAAATGGATAAAGCCGGGTTCAAGCCCGCACGTACCTTGCATCATGAGTCTCAACTCAACAAGAAGAGGTTCCAACCTATAAATGAGCCTTGTATTCACAGCCTCGTTTCATACAAGAAGAGATTTATCAGTCTACAAATGGATCAAGTCAGGTTCAAGCCCGTGCATACCTTGCATCATGAGTCTCACCTCAGCAAGAAGAAGTTCCCAGCCTACAAATGAGCCTTGTATTTATAGCCTAGCTTTATACAAGAAGAACAATCATCAATTTTCCAATAAGAGCAAACCTTTTTGCCAGTCAAGCTATGTTCTGGCCTTGATTTCTAGGACACCCTTAGAATACGTAGGCAGTTTAGGATAAATTACCCTAAGTGCAGCCCAATAAGCAATCTCACTCCAATAAAAAATGTGGTTCTTTTGTCTTTAGCCTTCAATTGGCAACAATCTCGGCTAAATAGGGGCATCTGTAAGCACCCCATTTTTACTACCCACAACATAAGTGAACCCATATGGCAGGTTTTTGACTTTTAATCTAAAGGTTTGTGATTCTCAAATGAACCCTACAGCAGGGTCATAGGCTATTACCTACTTGGATGTATAGGTCGTGAAATTATCTTCAAAATGATATCAGAATCATCAAATTTTGACATCAAATAAGGAAGGTATCACAGTTTGAAATTTTAAGGGCATTTACGTAATTATCGTATGATGCATGCATTATCATTTAAACTTCAAATCATCATAACTTGGTCATCTGATATCGGAATCAGATGATTCAAAGGCCAATATTCCTTATTTTTAGTCCTCTTCAAAGTAGACATGAAAAATCCCAGGCAAAGGTCACCGGTGGGCCCCATGCAAGCTTTCATGCAAAATTATCGATAGAACTTCAAAGCTTCATATCTTTTCCATTCTACGTCGGATTCAGATGATTCCAAGACCATTATTCTTCATTTGTGGTGTTCCACAAAGTGAACGTGAAAAATTCGATACATAAGTCTCCGAAGGGTCCCATGCAAAATTACACATGGAAATGGTCATTTAATCTTTGAAAATTTATATTTTGGTCACCCCACATCCAAATCAAGTGATTTCAGTTTCAATATGTTCCATTTTTAGTACTCTACAAAGTGGACGTAAAGGATTTCAGGCAAAAGTCTCCGAAGGATCCCATGCAAAATGGTTAGCCAAATTGTCAATAATTGGCCTGCTTAAACTTCAGAAATTCATAAGTTGGCCATTTTATTTCCAAATGAAGTGATTCAAGTTCCAATATTCCTCATTTTTATTGTTTAACAAAGTGAACGTAGAAAATTTAGAATAGAGGCTATCAAAAAATTCCATGTGGAATGGTGGTAGAAATAGACTATGAAATGATAGAAGTCAACTTTGTCCAAACCAGCTCAACCCAACTTAGTCCAACTCAGCCCGGCCCAGCTCAGACCAATCTTGACCAAGTCACGTCAGCCCATATGCATGCATTTCTTATATATATATATATATATATATATATATATATATATATATATATATATATATATATATATATAAATATATATTATAGAAAATGGAAATATATGTGTATATATAGATAGAGAAGGGTTTCTATATTATAAAAAAAGGAGAAAATGTGAGAAAGAAGGGTTTAGAGGAGAGAGTGGGGTTTTTTTTTCTAAAAAAATGTGAAAAGAGAAGAGAAGAAGGAAAGAAGCGAGAAGAAAAGGAAAGAAGAGGAAAAGGAAGGAATAGAGAAGAAGAGGAAAAGGAAGGAAGAGGAGAGGATTTTTTAGAAAAATGTGAAAAGAGAGAGGGAGAAGAAGAAAAGGAAGGAAGACAGAAGAACGAAAGAAGAAAAAAAGAATAAAGAGAGAGAGAGAAAGAGAGGTTTTCTAGAAAAATGAAAAAAGAGAGAGGGAGAAGAAGGAAAAAAGAAAGAAGATAAGAAGGAAAGAAGAAGAAAATGAAGGAAGAGAGAAGAAGGAAAGGGACAAAGGGAGATGAGAAGGAAACGTGAGCAAGGAGAGGAGGTTTTTCTAAAAACATAAAATAGAGGAGAAGAGAAGAGAAGGGTTTTCTAGCCAAGAGAAGAAAAAGAAAAAAAGGGGAGAAGAAGAAAAACGTAAAGAGAGAGAGGGGATTTTTTTCTCTAGAAGAGAGAAAAACGTGAAAGGGAGAGAAGCCAAGAGAAAGAGAAGAAGAAAAAGAGAAAAGAAAGAAAAGTGAAAAAGGAAAGAGAGAAAGTGAAGAGAGAAAGGAGCAGAGAAGCGGAGAATAATGATTCACTCTCAAAAAGCTTGATACGAACTCCAAAAATCCTACATCGAAGGTTTTGCTCCATTCAAGCATACCCTAAAACGAATTTAGTGGTCTTTAGAATGTTTGAATGTTGATTTTTGCTTGAAAAGGTTTATTTTCATTAAATCTCGATCAGGAATGCCCTATTGCATGCATGTTGATATTCGGATACTCATGTCTAACATTTTTTATGTATGATAATTTGTTTAAACTATTCAATGATGAAGATTTGAGTGCTATATGATGATGTTTGATGTATTTGATAAATTCTACAATGTGGATTTCTAAAATGAAATTTCTAGATTTAGGATCGAAATTTGGGACATGCATCTCATGTGGTTTTTTTTTAGATTTTGAAGCCCAAATATTTATGTGATTCTCTTTGATATGTTAGAAGACTCCCCTAGAAATTTCGATCCATTTGGAATTGAGAAAGTCTACCAAAAAAAATTCTTCTTTGGCATTGCAGCCCTACTCGGGTATAATGCAATCCCCTATCAGAAAGTCTCTAGAAAAGGGTCTTATGGCCATAATCAGAAACAAAATTTCATATGAATTTTTTAGATATAGAAGTCTTCTAAAAAATGGCACTAGTTTTATATTTTTTCGATTTTTAATTGAATTGATATTGATTTTTAAGTGCATAGTGCTCTGATTTTGAATCTGTTAGGATATACTGATTTGCATGATTAAAAAGGATCTTTTTTACAAAGAGAATGTTTTCTTTTTACTTATTTTTCTTGATAAAATTTTAGATCTATTAGTTATCTACATGGACATATGTCTAGATTTAATTTTCATTAAGTATGAGATTTTATACGGAATTTATGGTGCAACTGCTCAAAAATCTGGAACAGACATGACCAGTGCACATATCCGGTATTGTGGCATTCATTTGTCCTATTTTTGCTCTCTGTTGGGGTTCGACCCTTTCAGATGAAATATAGCATGTCAATTCATCTTTCTGTGAAAAGCAATAGAGCTTAATTTGAGTTACAAAAGAACTTATGGTCATTTTGGTGTAATGTGATAGAATTTGAAAGCAGTTCATAGTTTGTGCAATATTTGAAACATTGTGTCACAATTTTGATATTTTTGAGTCATTATTCATTCCAAATGTCTTCATAAAAGTTACAATATTTTCAAAGAACTTATTGAACATATGTTTTTGATAATTTTGGATTTTTCAGAAAGGTTTCATTGATGTCTCATTCACTGTTACATGCAATTGATTGCTTGAGTGTTTTGGTGAATTCTATCATATTTGATTGCATACTTACTACATTTATAGTATCTACATGCCATATTTAGATAAATGGCTATATTTAGAGTACTCACATGCTTTGTTTGGATTGTGCACACACCATGTTTAGCAAAATCTTGATAATTACCATATGACGAACATGGATTGTGCACACACCATGTTTGGTAGAATAAATAGATTTTTACCATATTTAGCAAAATCTTGATAATTACCATTTTTAAGTCTTACTATGCTTAGAAAATAACATATAAGATCTTACCTTATTTTGGATAATTTTTTCATATTTGAATTCTATGTTTGGTACTTACCATATTGATATATAGATGCATACATCAATTTCTTACCATGTTAGGTCTTACCATGCTTAGAAAATAGCATATAAGATCTTATCTTATTTTGAATAATTCATGCCATATTTGCATTCTATGTTTGGTACTTGCCATATTGACATATAGATGCACATATTGATTTCTTTCCATATTAGGTCTTGCCATGCTTAGATTAGCATATTAGATCTTTCCATATAGGTTTTTGCCTTATTTGCAATACATGCCATATTAGGAGATTTTTAACAATCTCGGTATATGTGAATTTCTTGCCATATATGTATTATATGCCATATTTTGATGAATAATTTATTTTTGGCAATAATTTAATTTATGCAACACCCTAGTTGAACTGCCATGTATGCACACTTCTAGAAGACAATTTAGGCATGGGGACATGCATTTAAGCACCACATTCTTAGGAAGGGCATAATGAGAAATAATAAAAATCTTAAGAAAGAAAGAGAATGCTTTGCCAAACCTTTCAAAATTGGAGCTTAGGATGAAAAGGGTAGCTCAGGACGATTTCTGCCCCTCAGTAACTCTAAACCTAGAACAAGTTCAAAATCCAAAACCTAGAATAAGTTCACAATCCTAAACCTAGAATAGGTTCTAAACCCTAAACCTAAAATAGGTTCTAAACCCTAAACCTAAAATAGGTTCTCAATGATTAACCTAGAATAGGTTATTTCAATCATTCTGAACTATGCGGATTCTGATTCCTAGGTCAAACCCTAGGATACGTAGGCCATTTAGGAGAAATCCAAATTTAGATCCACACCTTAGTCCACTTGGACTATCCATAGATCCACTAGGATATCCATCCATATTTTGACCCAAATAGGATTATACACATTCCAACCCAGAAATGGTCCAGAAAGGGTTATCCATTTTTAGATCCACTAGGACTATTAATCAGTTCACATCGACTATCCAGATCCTAACCTATAGGGTTTCTCAACCTTTCAAGCATAAACTTTAACTTGAACAATGAACTTAATCATGCACAAGCATAAATCACAGCCATAAACTTTAATCACACCTGAACTATGATGATGAACCTGATTTTCAGAATAATTTTGTGATACGTAGGCAATCTGATGGATACAGATTTGGTTCAATGATATTAAACCACTTGATTTGGTTCGGTTTAATAGATAGAGTCTAGCATAGGAAAGGTATAGGAGACCGATTTCGATCGGGCGATTTGGGTGCCTAACCCATTCCCATAACCATAACATGACGCTCACCCAATCTTTAATGGACCAGAAATCCAATCTAAGGGTCATGAGTCAATCGAAGTTTTACCTTAGGGTGAGATTTCATATTTCTAAGGTCCTAGACCTTAATCTAGGTGGCGACTTCTAAAAAAAGATTACGATCTTTGTCCTCATAAACATGATGATGATGATGATGATGCTAGGAATAGGCATGTGATTGTATGTGTAGGGTTTGTATGTTGGATGCGAGTGGAGCATCAGGGGGAGGACGTGTCATGGTGGTCTTTGACCTCGTCAGTTGACTCTAGCTCTATCTCTACTCAAGTCTTGCCCACTGACATCATCGTATCGCCCTTACCTTATCAGAACTATTACGTTGTAGGGCATCAAGGGAGGTGGTCTCGGACCATGTAGTCTTTGACTCTGCTGGGGGGCCTTAGCTCTATCTCTATGGACGTATTAAGGGATGCTGGGGTGAGGCCTTGGATACACTGTTTGGCATTAGGATTAGTTAGTTACGAGCCCTGTTTGGAAGCCCTTGCCAGCAGGGGCTTACATTTTGGTATGGGTAGGGCATCAGGAGAAGTGTTGGCGGTGTGTGATCCGGATACTTTAGCTCTATCTCTATTCTATGGTCGGTGCATGTGGGAGAGCATTGGTGTTTGATCCATTGGGTGGATTCACACACTCGTGTATAGAGGTGCGAGGGCCACCAAACCTTTCTATAGCACATTGTAAACTTATAAACCAGACCAAAGATATGAATTAAATGCATGCATATATTTGTTGCATTATTTTGTTCATTCACTGAGCTCAAGTTGGAGAGCTAACCCTCGTGTGTGTAATTCTTTTTAGTTTCTGATGTTGTAGGTGTTATGATTGAAGATTATATGAATACGCCAACGTATGGGCATACAGCGGCTATGGATGTGCAAGTTGTGGAGGACGAATATGGCTCGTCAAGCTAGTATTTCAACTATGTTTACGCTTAGTGGTTAACTTTTGTATTGTCATACTTGTAATCAGTATTAATTATGTTTTGGTTACATGAAGATAATTTATTAAATATTTAATTATCACTTTATACTCTCAATTCATTATTAATAAGACTTCTGCTATTTATTTATTTACTCTGATTATTATTGTGGATTGGGTTTTGGTTTAACATGGTTGGCATAGCCTATATGAGATCCTGGTTTGAACCATTAGTTCTCATGATGGTTCATCACACCACTGGTTAGTCCAGAATTGAGGTGTGACATTAGAGGCATCACCATCAAATTGGGCCCATGAAACAAGCCCAAATGTGTTTTAAGTTCAACTGGCAGCACGTACTGGATGAACATTTTACCGCTTGACTTCTGTCCATTGAGAAAGAGTAGGACACTGTTTCTCTACGAGTCCTATAAAGGAGGACTCCTTCTCCTTCATTCCTCTTGCTGAACCGTGGGAGAGTGAATGTGCTTGGGAGAGGAAAGCCTTGGAGCTCAAGCTTAGAACTCAAGCTCAAGAACCAATCTTCTTGGAAGTAGGTTCTCATCCCTTTTCCTTCCTCCACTCTTGTAGGGATGTAGACCTTAGACAACGGGGGAGCTCCCTATTGATGGTCTCCATTAATGGAAATCGAACCTTGACCTAAAAGCTTAGGTTTTGACTTTCTCCATAATTAGAGATGATAATGGGGTCTAAATGACCTCCACTATGCTCAATAATGGTTGGTAATAGTCTCTTACCATTTAAAGTAAGGGAAACCACGGTGGGAGAAAACTTCTCCCAAAAAGAAACCCTCTCTTGTTCGTGTTTAACATCTAGGCCGTAACTGATAGCATGAACCAGTAGACTTGTTGTAAGACCTGTATCTAACTAACCGGTCTTACCACCTTGTACCAAGTCTACCTATCATGGTCGAGCCAAGTGGACTAAGTGTGTGAAGAAACCACAAGACCAAGTATGAAGTTTATCTCAAAAACAGAAATAAATGAGGGTAGGGTCGCATGCCTAAACAGGTAGGGTTGACCCCACCTCAACATAAGTCCAACCCATGACTTTTTGGTCATGGGGTCACATGTTTTAAAACGTAGGGTCTCGGATTATCCGACCCTACATCCGACCCTATGTCCGACCCTACGAAAACAACACGAACCAGGAGTTAGGAAACCTTCCTAATTCGAAGGGGGTCTTTCCTAAACTCATTGGGGGTTATTATGGAGGATTTTGCTCTATAAATAGGACGTCCCTAAGCCTCTTTCACTCCTTTAGAATCCTAATTGAAAGTGAGAGAAAGAGAAAGAGAAGGAAGAGAAGAAGATAAGGAAACTTGAAGAAGAAGACTAAGGAAGAGGAGGAAGTTCAGAGAAACCTTTGAATAAAGGTATGAATATATTCTCCATGATTTGTTGAAGAGCCTAGAATAGTTCATGAAGAGGATAGCATCTAGGAGAAACCCAAATCATCCATCTAAGGATAAATTCCAATGGAATCCATGGAGGAAATCATTGTGAACAATGAAAAGTGTGTAAAAATCATAGTTTTGAGCCATAGAACAATCATAGAATGGACCATTGAAATAGGCCAAAGGATCCAAACATAAAAGAATGGACTTTAGAATGAAAGGTTGACTTAGATTACATGTGGTCACACGTAGGGTCGAATGATATCCGACCCTATGAGACCACAGGATCGACCACATGCTATTGGGAAGTTCCAGGGAGGGTGTGGTCGCACGTAGGTCGAATGGTATCCGACCCCACATCTGACCCTACACCCTAGGGTCGCAGAAAACTGCTACCCTAGGTGCGACCCTACAATTTCAATTAGTCTAAATTTATTAGAATTAATTCCAATAAAAACTATCGACTTGTTAGGCCTTTCTAGTGATTTAAAGGTGATTCATAAAGCTTGAACGAGGATGTACACTCAATCAAAGGTGAGGGAACAAGACCTCAACTAATTGGCTAATAATAAACTATTTTTGTTTATTGAGTCCAATACCATGAATGATTCTATGTTTGTATGATTGTAATGTGCATATCACATGTCATCCACTATTCCTGTTATTACTGTTCATGCATATTTAATTTTCATTTATTTATAATATGATGTTGATGATGATGCTAGTAATAGGAATGTGAATGTTTGTTTGTGGTTAGCGTACTTGATGCGAGTGGGGCATCAGGGGGAGGACGTGACACTATAATTCAGCCTGGTCACCAGACTCTAGCTCTATCTTTACTCAAGTCTTGTCCACTAGCATCGTCGTATCGCCATTACCTTAGCAGAACTATTACGTCATAGGGCATCAGGGGAGGTAGTCTCGGACCGTGTAGTCTCTGACTCTATTGGACAGCCTTAGCCCTATCTCTATGGATGTATTGAGGGATGCTAGGGTGAGGCCTTGGATACACTGTTTGACATTGGTTAGTTGTGAGCCCAGTTTGCAAACCATCGCTAATAGGGGCTTATGTGTTGGTATGGGAAGAGCATCAGGGGAAGTGTGATGCGGTGCAATCCTAAGCACTTTAGCTCTATCTCTATTCCATGGTGGGTGCATGTGGTGACGACAATGGTGTTTGATCCATTGGGCCGTTCCACACATTCGTGTATAGAAGTTCGGTGGCCACCTATCCTTTCTATTGCACATTGCAAACTTATGAACCAAACCAAAGATATGAATTGAATGCATGCATATGATTGTTGCATTGTTTTGTTTACTCACTGAGCTAAAGTTGGAGAGCTGACCCTCACGCACGTAATTCTTTTAGTTTTTGATGTTGCAGGTATTACGGTTGAAGATTATGTCAACACGCCAACATATAAACGAGTGGTGGCTATGATGAGCAAGCTGTAGAGGACGAATATGACTCGTCAAGCTAGCGTTTTAGCTATGAAAACGCTTAGTGTTTAATTTTCGTATTTGGATATTTGTAATATGTATTAAATTATGTTTTGGTTACTTGGGGATAAATGGAATATTAATTATGTATCATGACTAGACCTCAGTTGATTATCTGTAAGACTTTCGCTGTTTACTTTATTATCTTTGATTAATGTGGAATGTGTTTTGATTTATCAAATGTGGGGATAGCCTATTCGAGATCCTGGTTGAACCGTTGGTTTATTGACGTCATCACACCATTCTGGTTGGTGCAGAATTTGGGTGTGACAACTTGGTATCAGTGCTCTTAGGCCTTGCCAATGAAAAACTTGAATACTTCCACTGGAGTCCATGAACTAAGTTAGGATAAATTAAAAGCTTTAATACAAACACACCATAAGCACCTGTGCTAGTTGAGACAGAACTTAAACAAGACAATAATGTACATATAAAAGGTGGAACCCTATATATACACAAACAGAAAGAAAAAATTCTAAATTTATCCTGAAAAATAAATAATATAAGGTACTATCTATAATTTGGGTAGTTGTTTAAGTATACAAGGGATATAGTACAGTAACAAGAAGGAAGCATCTATAAAGCAGAAAATTGGAATACTGAGTTGGTACTCACAAGATGTGAAACTCAATGTATGGCAGAAGAGGAAGAAAAATGACTAGTAACGCCAAAATCCCTGTAGAGATAAAGGAAAAGATCTTGGGCTAAATCCAATAGAGATAAAAAAAACAATGGCCATACACCAAAAATGAGCATTTAGAAGATGATCCGCCATACGCTGATCCATTGCCCGCTGAGCACTAAGAAGAGATTGCAACTTGACCCCACCACTATCTGGGTCGAGAATGGGTAATGAAAACTCATCTGAGCAGATGCTAAATAATGATAATCAGATTAGAGCAAATCAAAGGAAGTGAATAACAAGACCCCTCCAGCCAATCACCTGGACTACCAAGTACCTTGGCCACAGTTGTAATAAATTTAGCCAAACAAAATACATGAGCAACAACAGATGATATCGACTATGCAAGTTGCTATGTGAATCGCTATCCAAGTTGCCAATGCTACACTAATACCTCCGGGTCAAACCATGTATATTATCAATTGGTAGCAACGCTGTACCCCAGCACCTGTTAGTTATAACACAGTGCCTACCATATAGCAAGACCCAATAATGCACATCCCAGTGTAGAAGCTTGGTGCACAACAAGCAGTGTATCAAGGTGGTTACCCTTATCAACCACCAATGTATGGGATAGCTGCATCATGGCAGCTTGATCCAACAAGGATTGAGGAATATTTTTCGAAGATGAAGCATTAAATGTTTTCAGCGAAGGATCAAATCTATTGTGGCCATATAACTAGATAGGTTTATATAGGATGCGGTGCATTATTGACTTACTCTTATGATTATAGAGGATGCACATACCTAATTTTAAATTCTCATACCTTGACAGGATACCTTATGGATTCAACCTGTCAATTAGAGTTATAGATATTGTTTCTTTAATATTAATCCTAATTATACCAATCTGAACCACTTTCATGATCGACAACATGAACAGAGATATGAACAGAATGAATAGTTAAATGTTTAATCATGTTGAGCGTACATCTTTCGATTTATACCTGATTTATTGATGTATCAAAACTTTCTCTAGATTTATTCCTATAGTGCCTTGACCAATTGCATTATATATACTCGATACAACCTATAACCTTGAGGTTAAGAGTTATAGAACCTCTATTTTCCATGTATTTGGACCACCGTTCAACTTAACGACCTTTTGATGCCGGTTGGATTTGTCACACCCCAATTCTGCACTATTCAGAATGGTGTGATGAACCGCTAATAAACCAATGGTTCAACCAGGATCTCTAATAGGCTATGTCCATTGAAAATAAAATCATACACATCCACAACCATAATCAGAATAAATACACAATAGCGGAAGTCTTATAGTAAATGAACTGAGAAATCTAACTGTGATAATCATAAATAAAATGTCAAGTTATTGTTGTATCAATTGAGATATAAATAAATAAAATATCAATTATATTTCTTTAATAATTCAAATGAAAATCTAATCAAATACGCATGCATTGCACTCACATGAGGGATCATGCGAATCCACTAAGTCTTCAGCTTCCATTGCCACCACATGCTCGTACACAGGAGCATTCATATAAACTTCGACAGTGGTACCTACATCATCAACTAAAAATAATCGACGTCAAGAGAGTGAGCACACATCATGGCTTAGTGAGCAATCAAAATAATGCAACAAACATATGCATGCATTCAATTCATATCTGTGGCCTGGTAAATAAGTTTGCAATGCGCTATAAAAATATTCGGTGGCCGCCTCGCCTCTATGCACAGGGAGTGGAGGCCCGCCCAAAGGTTAACGTTTATTGTCGTCCCCATCCACCCTACCATGGAATAGAGATAGAGCTAAATTACAGAGGCCCAACCTATGACACTTCCCCTGATACTCTACTCATACTAATACGTACGCCCCTGATGCCGAGGACTCGCAAACTGGGCTCGCAACTAACCAATCCTAATGCCAAAAAGTTTATCCAAGGCCTCATCCCAGCATCCCTCAATACGTCCATAGAGATAGGGTTAAGGCCCCTCGACAGAGTCAGAGACTACGCGGTCCGAGACCACCTCCCCTCATACACTCCGACATAATAGTTCTGCTAAGGTAATGGCGATACGACGATGTCAGTGGACCAGACTTGAGTTAGAGATAGAGCTAGAGTGCTGAGGCCATGCCTATGACACCCCCCTGATACTCGCTCGCATCAAGCACACTAACCACACACATACATTCACATGCCTATTCCTATCATCATCATCATCATCATGTTATAAACAATAAATTGAAACATGCATGAACAGTAATAATAGAATATTGGATGACATGTTAAATGCACACGACAAGCATACACACATAGAATCAATCATGGCATTGGACTCAAGAAATAAAAATAGTTTATTATTAACCAATTAGTTTAGGTCTTGTTCCCGCACCATTGCTTGATTGTAGATCCTCTTTCAAGCTTTAAGAATAAACTTAATATCACTATTATATCACTAGAAGACCTAATCAAGTCGATAGAATTTAATTAGAATTAATTTAAACTTTTAAAAGCTTGCTGTTAACTGGTGGTCGATGCCAGGGTCGGATGTTCCATCGACCCTGGGTGCTACCACCCACATTCTGGACTTCCCAAATACTTGGGGTCGATGCTAGGGTCTAGTAGGGTTGATTCTCCATCGATCCCCCGTGCGACCCCCCGTGGGTTTAGTCAAAATTTTCATCCTACAGTTCATTCCTTCGTGTTTGGGTCCTATGGCTTGTGTTCTATGGTTTAGAACCATAGTTTATTCACCTACATAGTTTTAATGATCCCCTCCATGGTTTGCCATTGAAACCTAATCATGGATGGATGATTTGGATTTCTCCTAGATCATACCCTCTTCACTATCTACTCTATGGGCTTAAGAATTACATGGAGATAGTATCCATACCTGAGAATTAGACTTGTTTCTCTAAAACCTTCTCTTTGGTCTCCTCATGCACTTTCCTTATCTTCTCCTTCTCTTCTCCATCTCTTCTCTTTCTCTCAATCCAATTAGGGATCTAAAAGGAGTGAAAGAGGCTTAGGGACGTCCTATTTATAGAGTAGAAACTCCAAAAATAAGTCCCACTGAGATTAGGAAAGAATCCCATTGAAATTTGGAAAGTTTACAATTCACGGTTTTTGTCGGCAGACTGGGGGTCGATGAGTGGGTCGGAGTTCCCGTCAACCCCTGGTTCTAAATTGTCCGACCCCCGGTTAGAAACTTAGGGTCTGACTTTTATATTGGGGGGGTCCGACCCTACCTAGCTGGGTGAGTGACCCTCCCCCCTATTTTAGTTTTTTTTGGGTCAGTTTAATACCTGGGATCGTTATCTCCTTCATGTACTTGGTCCATTTGGCTCGACCATGATGGGTAGACCTGGTTCAAGGTGGTAAGACCGGGTTAGTTCGATACAGGTCTTACAACTCCCCCCTACTTATAAAAATTTCATCCTCGAAATTATACATACCTTCCGAGTCAAATAAATGAGAATATTACTTTCGCATAACATTCTCTTCTTCCCATGTGATTTTATCCATATCTCTACTTCTCCAGGTGACCTTAACATAATAGATATCATGGTTGCATAGTCGTTGAACCTTTCGACTAGTGATTTCAGTTGGTTCTACTTTAAATGTCAAATCTTCAGTCAAATCAGGTAGTCTATTGTCAAAACGTGCGTCAGATCCTTGACATACTTCTTCAATAAGGAAATATGAAATACGTCATGCACACTTGACATAGATGGTGGTAGTGCTAACTGGTAAGCCACTTTTCCACGCTTAGCTAGAATCTCATATGGCCCGACATATCTTGGACTTAGTTTCCCTTTCTGTCCGAACCGTTTCAATCTTCGCATGGGCGATACTTTTAAGAATACTTTATCACCCGCGACGAATTCAAGGTCTCGGCGTCTAGTGTCTGCATATTGCTTCTGACGGTTCTGAGCTGTTCTCACTCTTTCCTTGATAATGTCGATCACTCGACAAGTCTCTTCAACAAATTCCGGTCCAATAATACTACGTTCCCTAACTTCATTTCAAAACAAAGGAGTTCGACACTTCCTGCCATACAATGCTTCATAGGGTGACATCTGTATAGTAGCCTGATAGGTATTGTTAGAAGCGAACTCAATCAATGTTAACTTTTCATCCCATGATCCTTTAAAATCAATTACACATGCTCGAAGCATATCTTCTAGAATTTGAATTGTATGCTCTGACTGTCCATCTGTCTGTGGATGGAATGCAGTACTAAACTTCAATGTTGTACCCATAGCCTTTTGCAATCCTTCCCAAAACTTTGAAGTAAATCGTGGATCTCTATCGGACATAATGCTTTCAAGTACACCGTGTAATCGCATAATGTTATCCACATACAGCTTAGCTAACCTCTCCAGTGTATACTGAGGTCGTATAGGTACAAAGCGAGCTGTTTTAGTCAGGCGGTCTACAATCACCCAAACTGCGTCGACTACTCGAGGAGTCAATGGTAATCCTATGACGAAGTCCCTAGTGATGCAGTCCCATTTCCATGCTGGTTCTGGTAATGGCTGTAACAGTCCTGTCGATCTTTGTCGTTCAGCCTTTACTTTCTAACAATTTAGGCATTGAGACACGAACTTAGCTACATTTGCTTTCATTCCTCTCCACCAATATAATTTCTTTAGATCATGATACATTTTTGTACTTCCAGGATGTATCGAATAGATGGTGGTATGGGCTTCTTTCATCAATCGATATCTAATGTCCAAGCTTTCTGTTTCAGGTACACATATTCTTCCTTTGTACTTTAGTACCTTTTCGTCGTCCAAGCTGAACTCAAGGATAGTCCTACCTTTTTCGATGTCCTCTTGTACCGTTCTTAGGTAAGGATCTGATTTGATAGCTATCTTTACTTTATCAATTATATCCAGTATAATCTTCAATGCGACAAACATATTTGAAAACCGATGAATAAATCCTTGGTTGGCTGATCCATCCGGTGCATCTATCACAAACTGCTCATTATCGTGATTGAATACCTTTTCGATAGTACACATTGCGGCAGTTGTGCTAACTTCTCCCTGAGATTTTATCATTGCCTTTCTACTCAGCGCATCGGCTACTACATTAGCTTTCCCCAGATGATACTGGATCTCACAGTCATAGTCTTTCAATAATTCCAGCCATCTTCTTTGTCTCATATTCAGCTCCTTCTGATTAAATAGATAAGTAAGACTTTTATGGTCTGATTTAATCTAAAATTTCTCCCCGTACAGGTAATGTCTCCATATTTTGACAGCATGTACTACTGCCACTAGATCCAAATCATGAGTGGGATAGTTCTTCTCATGTATCTTCAATTATCTTGAGGCATAAGCAATTACTTGTTCTCCTTGCATAAGTATGCATCCTAATCCCAGTCCTGACGCATCGGTGTACAAGATAAATGGTTGTCCTAGAATTGGGATGGTCAAGATTGGAGCTGATATCAATCTAGCCTTCAAGGTTTGGAAACTCTTTTCGCATTTATCAGTCCAAACAAACTTTTTGCCCTTATTAGTAAAGCTAGTGAGAGGTACGGTAATTTGGGAATAGTTTTCCATAAATCGTTGATAATACCCAGCTAGACCTAAGAAACTTTTAATTACTACAACGCTCTTCGGTGCTTTCCACTTTACAGTTGCCTCGATCATGCTGGGATCCACTTTAATTCCTTCAACGGATACTACATGGCCTAGAAATGCGACTTCCTTTAGCCAAAACTCAAACTTTGAAAATTTGGCGTAGAGTTTCCCCTTACGTAGTCGCTGCAGAGCGGCGTTTAGATTTTTAATATGAGATTCCTCGTCTTTGGAGTAGACTAATATATCATCAATGAATACAATAACCGATGTATCCAACATATCGTGGAATACCCGATTCATATGTTCCATAAAGGTTGCTGGTGCGTTTGTCAATCCGAAAGACATGACCAAAAATTCATAATGTCCATATTTGGTCCTGAATGCTGTCTTGGGAATATCACCATCCTTAATCTTCAGCTGATGGTAGCCTGACCGATGATCGATCTTGGAGAACACTTTGGCACCTTGCAACTGATCGAACAGGTCATCGATCCGAGGTAATGGATATCGAATTCTTGATTGTCAGTTTATTCAGTTCTCGGTAGTCTATACACAAGCGAACGCTATCATCCTTCTTCTTCATGAATAATACTGGCACTCCCCATGGTGATATGCTAGGGCAAATGTAACCCTTGTCCAGTAGTTCTTGTAGTTGTACTTTCAATTCCTTCACTTTAGTAGGTTCCATTCGATAAGGTGCTTTCGATGCTGGTGTGGCTCCAGGTATAAGATCTATAACAAACTCTGTAGCTCGGTCGGGTGGTAATCCTAGTAGTTCTTCAGGAAATACATCTAGAAAGTCATGTACGACATCAATATCTTCCATTCGTGGTGCTTCCTTGGTAAGGTCGACCATAGATACTAAATACCCGACTGCTCCTTTCTCCAAGCACTTCTTAACCTTTAGCGCAGAGAGTATGAGCTTTCGTTTACGGGGAAGTTTGGTTCCCAAAAAACTGAACTTTGCTCCTTCTTTGTCTTTAAATGTCAGCTTCTTTTCGGCACACAATAGGTTTGCAGAATGCCGAGCTAACCAGTCCATTCCCAAGATGACGTCAAAGTCTGTCATCTCAAGTTGGATCAGGGTTGCATCCAAGGTCTTTTCATCAATAAGAACTGGACATGGTCCATAACCTTTTTCTAACTTCACTTCTAATCCCATAGGTGATCGTACAAGTAGTTTGTAGTCTAAGGATTTAAGGGGTAGATTTAACTTCTTTCCAAATGTCACAGATATAAAGGAATGAGTAGCTCCTAAATCAAAGAGTACTCTGGCGGGAATGCCATTAATAGGTACGATACCTGTGATTTGTTTTGGTTTAGTCTACATGCTCATACAATATAATATAACTAACTAAAAATTTAAGTCATACATGTGACCACATCAGGCGATGCGGCTGCATCCTCAGCTGTAACCGTGTACACTCGTCCTTGATGTAGCTGCTTCTTGGGCTTAGGACATTCCCTTGCCATATGTCCGACTTGATTGTAGTTATAACATTTTATCCCTTTAGTAATTGGTTTTTGTTGTTGTGGAGCTGTGGTGGTAGTCTTGGCTGTAGTATTAAAGCCTTGAGTACGGAAGGATTTGAATATCTTGGTGTTCCCTCCGTTGTAAGAATTCCCATTAGGCCTTTTTATTCCCCTATTTTGAGCAACGTAGCTCTCTTTCTGGCTCGACTCCATCACTCGAGCAATTTGTGCAGCCTCATTATAGATTTTCTTTTCAAGTCCCAAAACATGCTCGTGGATGCTTCCCCTAAGTCCCATGACGAACCTTCGGGTCTTTGTGTTTTCCTTTTGCATACTGGCGGGTGCAAAGAAGAACAACTCTTCATAACACTGTTGATATGCATCCACGGTCATCTGCCCCTGATATAAACTCAGGAACTCTCTTGCCATAGAATCTCTGAAACTTCTCGGAAAGTACTTCTCAAAGAACGCCTCCTTATAAATATCCCAAGTCAGTTGGGCATGCTTTGTTAATAAATATGTCCTGATAGACCTCCACCAATGGTGTGCATCTCCTTTCAGCATAAAGGTGGCACACAATACTTTTTCTTCTTCATTCACTGTAATCATCATAAAATTTCTTTCCATCTCGTCCACCCAGTGTGTCGGCCATAAAGGATCTGCTGGCTTGCCATTAAATTCTTTGGGCTTAAGTTTCAGAAAACGCTCCACCAGTCTGGAGTGGTCTAGTTGTTGCGGGACGTACGCCCCATACATAGGTGGTTGGTATTGATATCCACCTTGAGCTACCTTAGGATTTTGTACTTGAGCCTACATGATGGGAGTCTGAGGTGCGTGGGGTACTATGTTACTTCCCCCTGGTGCTGTACATGCCTATCCTGCTGGCATTGGAGGTGTCTGTGCAGCTGGAAAAGTCATACCTATGGTAGCTTGCATAGTAGCCTGTGCCTGTTGCATTTGTTGCAGCTGTTGGGCCAAGTTCAATACGACTGTAGCCAAGTCTGTAGGTGGAGCTGGCAGATTTGTAGGATTTGTTTGCCCATTAATGATGGACGGTGCCGTGTTCATATTCCCCTGTGTTTCCAGGTGTGTCTGGCTATCTTCCCCTACAGGTGGTGGTGGTGGGATCGAGTTACAGCTTTGTCTGGTTACTCTGCATCCAGCCATTATCTAATCTGGTAGTGGGATTGCCTGGAAGTCATTGAACATGTGAGACAATCATTATATACTTCATTATCATATTATAAAACCACTAACAAATGTAAATTTCAAATTTTTCAGATCATTCTTTCGAAAATGCTGTATTTTCACTGCAGGGTCGATGGATGTCCGACCCTCAGTCTGCGACCCTGAGGAATTACCAATTCTTCCCGAGAGCCGGGGTCGATGGGGGGGGTTGGAGGATGTCTGACCTAGGGTGTGACCCCTGGTTCTCTGTCAAATTACCGAGAGCCGAGGGGCGATGCGGGGGTCGATGGGTGGGTCGATGGTTTTGGTCGAATTCTCCGACCCCCGAACTAAAAATCAGATTTTTAAGTTCTGATTCTGAGTACATTTCCCATTCTTTCCCCTTTGCTTCGACTCATCTCGTCCCTCTGACTTGCTATAGCGACAACTCCGATCCGTTGGTGGTTTGTGCTTCTCATTTCGACGTCTACATCTCCTCTATAGGTATATCTTCTACGTTTTCATGTTTTTAGGTTTCCTTACATAGGTTTTTGCTTGTATATCTCGTTTTCTTCAAATTAAATTTTTTTCAACCATAAAAATTCAATTTTTATTGGGGGCTTTTGTTGTTGGTGGCTCAAGGAACGAAAGCCCTCAAAAATATTTGAGTTTCATCGGTTGGTTATCGAGAAACTCAAAATTTACCCTTTTTGCCCTGATTTGTCGAGATTTTGAATTTCTTGAAATTTCTTCCAATTCAATCTCATTAGCTACAATTTCCAACTATATGAGTCTTACAGGATAGTTTAGGATCTATGTAAGTCCTCCTGCCCATGTGTATGGGTGAAAAGTGAGGCTTTTGACCAATTTACGTCGTTATAATGTCGAATTTCGGGTTTTTCATCTCTACTAAGCCATTATTTGTTTTTCTTTGTTATTTGCAGATACTATGGCTCGTACCAAGGTACCTAGTGTTCGCAACCGTCTTCACTTCGATTCCAATGAAGCCGAGACGTAGTATACCCGCTATGCTCGTAAGAATGTGGAGGGAGGCCGCAAGGTGGACTTGGCTAGCCTGGCCTTGTTCAATGTAGAGTGGGCTTTTGGTGATATGGGTTGGCTCCCTGTCATCACCTATGACGCCTGTACCTGTCCTGACTTGGTACGAACGTTTTATTGTAATCTCCAAGTGGTGGGGGATTACAACGACGTTGAGAGGGGTAGTGAGCTCAGGATCACTAGCTATGTTAAGGGAGTTGAGATTTCCTTTGACTATCGGCAGCTAGCGGACTTGCTGGGTATCTCATATTACGGCTCCTTCATGTTCTATGCCCCTGGAGAGCCCCAGTTCTTTTCATTACAGATGGGGGGGCTGAGATAAATCGTCAGCTCATCAGACCTGATCGCTGGGAGATGAAAGCGAGTTACCTACGTTTAGATCCACGGGTGTACTACAAGATTATTCAGCACAACCTGATACCGCAGAGTGTACATTACGAGAGGGTCTCCCAGTTGACCCAGTATCTGCTATACTGTATATGCACTAGGCAGCCCGTCTGCCTTCCTTACATCATCATGCGGACGATGATCAGCGGTACATTTCCCAGTCATACTGGCAACCTGCCTTATGGACGCATGATCACCACGCTGCTTACCCGCCTAGGTGTTGACTTGCTGGATGAGAAGATTCAGGAGAAATCCTTCTCATCGCCTCTGGATTGGGAGGCCATCTGTAAGATGGGCATGCGGGATGCCCAGGTCAGCGATGAGAAGAGGAACGTGATGGTACACCCTCGCACTCGAGTGGAGATGGCTGACGCTAAGGCAGTAGCAGCAGCCGCTGGAGCAGGGGTTCATGGGGATGATGACAATTGTCTGTACATGGATGTGGATGCCATACCTCCTACATCACCTACTCATGCTACGAGAGCTGGTCCATCTTCTTCAGCTGGTCCTTCACATGCAGCGGGTCCTTCGTATGCTCCTTCTGATGACATGATGGGGATATTGCATGAGATACGAGAGGCTCAGCGCATGTCTGACCTGAGGATGGGAGAGCTTCTAGAGGCTCAGCGCTTGTCTGATTTGAGGGTGAGAGAGCTTCTAGAGGCTCAGCGCTTGTCCGATCAGCGGGTGGGAGAGCTTAGGGATGCTCAACGCGTGACTGACCAGCGGGTGGCTGATCTCACAGCTAGTCTCCAGATGACCCAGACACAGATCGCTTGGTTGACTAGAGTCTACGCTGAGGACTATGATAGAGACCGTGAGGCACCGCCTCCCCCATCACCTCTAGCTTCTTGATGTATTTCTTTTATCTTTCTTTTGTACTTAAGAGTAACTGTCCGGATTGTGGATTGTACTCTGCTTTAGTCATATATATATAAACGTTTGTTCTTCTTTTGGTTGTATATAAATCTATTTCTCATTTAATAGATGCATTATTCTCTTTCAGTTTTTGTCTCAAACAACACAGATGCTTATGTTGTGCTATTATTACATCTTTTAAATTTTTATCCTATCTCAGTCCACGAACTTTTGTGGAAGTATACTAGTTTCACAGACAGGGCCTGAGATGCTCTGATACCAAGTTGTCAAACCCCAATTCTACACTATTCAGAATGGTGTGATGAACCGCTAATAAACCAACAGTTCAACCAGGATCTCTAATAGGCTGTGTCCGTTGAAAATAAAACCATACACATCCACAACCATAATAAGAATAAATACACAATAGCGGAAGTCTTATAGTAAATGAACTAAGAAATCTAACTGTGATAATCATAAATAAAATATCAAGTTATTGTTGTATCAACTGAGACATAAATAAATAAAATATCAATTACATTCCTTAAATAATTCAAATGACAATCTAATCGAATACGCATGCATTGCACTCGCATGAGGCATCATGCGTATCCACTAAGTCTTCAGCTTCCATTGTCGCCACGTGCCCGTACACAGGAGCATTCATATAATCCTCGATAGTGGTACCTACATCATCAATTAAAAATAATCAACGTCGAGAGGGTGAGCACACATCATGGCCCAGTGAGCAAACAAAACAATACAACAAACATATGCATGCATTCAATTCATATCTGTGGTCTGGTAAATAAGTTTGCAATGCGCTATAGAAAGGTTCGGTGGCCGCCTCGCCTCTATGCAGAGGGTGTAGAGGCCCGCCCAAAGATTAACGTTTATTGTCGTCCCCATCCACCCTACCATGGAATAGAGATAGAGCTAAAGTGCTAAGGCCCGGCCTATGACACATCCCCTGATACTCTACCAATACCAACACGTAAGTCTCTGCTAGCGAGGGCTCGCAAACTAGGCCTAACCAATCCTAATGCCAAAAAATGTATCCAAGGCCTCACCCCAGCATCCCTCAATACGTCCATAGAGATAGGGCTAAGGCCCCCCGACAGAGTCAGAAACTACACGGTTCGAGACCACCTCCCCTCATACACTATGACGTAATAGTTCTGCTAAGGTAATGGCGATACGACGATGTCAGTGGACCAGACTTGAGTTAGAGATAGAGCTAGAGTGTTGAGGCCGAGCCTATGACACCCCCTTTGATACTCGCTCGCATCAAGCACACTAACCACACACATACATTCACATGCCTATTCCTATCATCATCATCATCATCATGTTATAAACAATAAATTAAAATATACATGAACAGTAATAATAGAATATTGGATGACATGTTAAATGCACACGACAAGCATACACGCATAGAATCAATCATGGCATTGGACTCAAGAAATAAAAATAGTTTATTATTAACCAATTAGTTTAGGTCTTGTTCCCTCACCTTTGCTTGATTGTAGATCCTCTTTCAAGCTTTAAGAATCAACTTAATATCACTATTATATCACTAGAAGACCTAATCAAGTCGATAGAATTTAATTAAAATTAATTCAAACTTTTAAAAGCTTGCTGTTAACTGGGGGTCGATGCCAGGGTCGGATGTTCCATCGACCCTGGGTGCTACCACCTACATTCTGGACTTCCCGAACACTAGGGGTCGATGCTAGGTTCTGGTAGGGTCAATTCTCCATCGACCTCCGTGCGACCCCCCGTGGGTTTAGTCAAAATTTTCATCCTACAGTCCATTCCTTCGTGTTTGGATCCTATGGCTTGCTTCTATATTCCATTCCATACATGTTCTATGGTTTTGAACCATAGTTTATTGACCTACATGGTTTTAATGATCTCCTCCATGGTTTTCCATTGAAACCTAACCATGGATGGATGATTTAGGTTTCTCCTATATCATACCCTCTTCACTGTCTACTCTCTACTCTTAAGAATTACATGGAGATAGTATCCATACCTGAGAATTAGACTTGTTTCTCTGAAACCTTCTCTTTGGTCTCCTTCTCCACTTTCCTTCACTTCTCCATCTCTTTTCTTTCTCTCAATCCATTTAGGGTTCTAAAAGGAGTGAAAGAGGCTTAGGGATGTCCTATTTATAGAGTAGAAACTCCCAAAATAAGTCCCATGGAGATTAGGAAAGAATCCCACTGAAATTTGGAAAGTTCCCAATTCACAGTTTTTATCGGCATACTGGGGGTCGATGTGGGGGTCGGAGATCCCGACGACCCCTGGTTCTAAATTGTCTGACCCCGATTAGAAACTCAGGGTCTAACTTTTAAATTGGGGGGTCCAACCCTGCCTAGCTGGGTGTGCAACCCTCCCCCCTATTTTAGTGTTTTTGGGTTAGTTTAATACCTGGGATCGTTATCTCCTTCACGCACTTGGTCCATTTGGCTCGACCATGATGGGTAGACCTGGTTCAAGGTGGTAAGACTGGGTTAGTTTGATACGGGTCTTACAGGATTACCATAGATTTACTCCTGATCCTTTAAACCTAAGTACATTATATAAAGCAAGTGTTCATCATTACCCTGAATTCTAAAGAAGCAAGTGTTCGTCATTACCCTGAATTCGAAAGAAGAAAATGAATTGCTTTTGGATAAACATTCTGATTCTTATATTTCTCGAGATCCATTGATATGATGTTTAGTGAATAAGGAATTATTGGAAGAAAGACGATTGAAATCAGATTAGATTCTATAACCAAGAAAACCTTAGATAAAGTAATGAAGGATCTATTTTGAGATTGCTGAATGGATGGATATGAGTCATGTCTGTAAAAGAGTGTATGAGAAAAAAGTAAGACCTACAAGAGTAACCAGTAAAGAAATAGATAGCACTCAAGCAGAGTTAAAGATGGCTATATCGGTATGAATTTTGACAAGATAGAAGATTCCTAAAGGCAAATCTAAGAGTGGATACAAGGACAAAGTCAAAAATCATGGCATTGATAGTATTCAGATTAGTACAAGTAATACTGAGTTATGCCCAATGTCGAGTGAGATGATTAAGAAAAACCAAAAGAGTTTGGCTGAATTAATGAATTTATAACCATATACCTTAATGGGATATAAAGTAACAATCATAAGATATTTTTCGAGGTATATGAAAGAGAGATCAAGGTAGAATAGTAGTGATAAAGGAAATATAAAGCTAATGAGTTTTTCAAGATATGAGATATTGACGATAGTCTTTGAAAAATCATAAGAGATGAAGGAACTAGGCAAGCTCTTAAGACCTTTACACCAGATTTTGCTAGTTCAAGTCCTTTTGGACTAGATGTTGTATTGGATGAGTGTTATGAGCAATGTCTGAATCATATTAATGGACAGAATTTGGATGCAACCTAAGTCAACTTGGGATGACAGACTTTGACGTCATCTTGGGAATAGACTGGTTGTCTAAACACTCTATAAAGTTGTTATGTGCATAGAAGAGGTTTTCATTCAAGAATAAAGATGGCATATAATTGAGTTTTATTGAAGCATGTTGCCTAAGAAGTGAAAGCTGATACTTTCTATGCTAAAGGCGAAAAGATGCTTTGAAAGGAAAAAGTTGGATATATGGTATCTGTGGTATACGTTACCAAAGAAGCACCACAGATGGAAGATAATGATGTGATGCATAAATTTCCTGATAAGTTTCCAAGAGACTTACCTGGGTTACCATCTGATCGTGCGACCGAGTTCCTCATCGACTTGTTACCAAGGACGATACTTGTGTCAAAGGCACCTATAGAATAGCTCCTATGGAGTTGAAGAAATTGAGATTTAACTACGGGAGTTATTAGACAAGGGTTCTAATCGGCTAAGTATTGCATCATGGGAAGCGCCAATGCAATTCGTGAAGAAGAAGGACAGTAGTACCAGATTATGTATAGACTATTGGGAACTAAACAAGCTCACGATCAAGAATCGATATCTACTACCTCAGATCGATGACTTGTTTAAACAGTTGCAAGGAGCAAAGGTATTTTCTAAGATTGATCTTCGGTCAAGATATCAACAGCTGAAGAATTTGGACAACGATATCTCATAGATACCTTTAGAATCGGGATTGGACATTATGAGTTCTCAATTATGACGGTTGGATTAACAAATGCCCTTACATCTTAATGGAACTGATAAACTGGGTGTTTCATGACATATTGGACATGTCGGTCATAGTTTTCATAGATGATATTTCGGTTTATTCCAAGAATGAAGCAACTCATTCAACGAATTTTAGAATAGCTTCACAACAGCTAAGAATGGAGAAGCTTTATGCCAAGTCCAAGAAATATGAGACCTAATTAAACAAAGTGATCTTCTTAGATCACGTAGCATCATAAAAAGGGATTAAAGTGGACCCTATTAAGATAAAAGTAATCTTATGGTGAGAAACACCTAAAGAATATTGCGAAGATCAGAAGTTTCTTGGGTTTAGCTGGTTATTACAGATGATTCATGGAGGACCACTCTAGGATCGCAATACCTCTTACCAAGCTAACCAGGAAGGGAGAGAAGTTTAATTGGACTGACAAGTTTGAAGAGTGTTTTCAGAATCTAAAACTAGATTGATATCTGCTCCCATCTTGACTATTCCTATTCCAAGACAACCATTTACCTTATACACTGATGCGTCTGGATTGGGTTTAGGATGTGTGCTTATGCAAGGAGAACAAGCGATTGCATATGTTACAAGATAATGATAAGAGCCCATTGTACTCTATATTCAGGACATCCTAGAGTATCAATATGTATCATGACCTGAAGAGATTGTACTGGTAAAGAGGAATGATAATAAATGTGGCTTCGTGCGTGTTCTAGTGTTTGAATTATCAGCAAGTAAAGGCTGAAAGACAAAGACCAACATGGCTTACTACAATAACCATCAGAGCCAGTCTGGAAATGAAACTGCATTACAATGAACTATGTCACTGATTTGCCACTGACTCCTAGACGGTTGATGTAGTTTGGGTGATTATTGATTGCCTTAGGAAGATAACTCATTTCATTGCTATAGGACCTCGATATGCTTTGGAGCGGCTAACTAAGATATATGTGGATTGAATTTACTACCAAGCTACCATTTAAATGTTACCTATAAAGCATGGTACGGTAGAAATGTCAAATTCCTATATTTTGGAATAAGGTTGTTGAATGAAGAATTTTAAGACCTGAGTCTATTGTAGAAACCTGTCGAGTGGCAGACAAGATCAAAGAAAAAGGGCCAAGGTAGCTCAGGATTGATAGAAGAGATGCCAAGACCTTGAGTTCACCATAAGTGACAAAGTGTTCTTGAAGGTATCAATTATGTATGGTTTGAAGCAATTCAGCAAGAAGGGAAAGTGGTATCCTATATATGTGTTGGACCTTATAAATTTTGGAGAGATATAGAAAAGTTACATATCAATTAGGGTTACCGCTGTCTGTGTCTAGTATGCATGATGTATTTCATGTATCTCTATTGAAGAAGTACATTTGAGATCCATATCAAAGGTATTGACCACTTATCCACTGGAGTAGATAAAAGATTTAACTATTGAAGTGGTACCAGCCTAGTTCACTAGTTGGAAGGTACAACATCTCAAAAACTGGGATAATTATTATATGAAGATAATCTGGAAAAGACAAGATGTGGAGAAGATTGCATGGGAAGAAGAGAATGCTATGCGAAAGCAATATCCTCACCTTTTCGACTTGAAACGTATGTATAAATTTTGAGGACGAAATTTTTAATAAGAGGGGGGGAGTTGTAAGACCTGTATCGAACTAACCGGTCTTACCACCTTATACCAAGTCTACCTATCATGGTCGAGCCAAGTGGACCAAGTGAGTGAAGAAACCACAAGACCAAGTATGAAGTTTAACTCAAAAACAGTAAAAAATGAGGGTAAGGTCGCATGCCTAAATAGGTAGGGTCGACCCCACCTCAACAGAAGTCCAACCCATGACTTTTTGGTTGTGGGGTCGCATGTTTTAAAACGTAGGGTCTCGGATTATCCGACCCTACATCCGACCCTACGTTCGACCCTACGAAAACAGCACGAATCGGAAATTAGGAAACCTTCCTAATTCGATGGGGGTCTTTCCTAAACTCGTTGGGGGTTATTATGGAGGGTTTTTCTCTATAAATAGGACGTTCCTAAGCCACTTTCACTCCTTTAGAACCCTAATTGAAAGTGAGAGAAAGAGAACGAGAAGGAAGAGAAGAAGAGAAGGAAACTTGAAGAAGAAGACTAAGGAAGAGCAGGAAGTTCAAAGAAACCTCTGAATAAAGGTATGAATACATTCTCCATGATTTGTTTAAGAGCCTAGAATAGTTTATGAAGAGGATAGGATCTAGGAGAAACCCAAATAATCCATCCATGGATAAATTCCAATGGAATCCATGGAGGAAATCATTGTGAACAATAGAAAGTGTGTAAAAATCATAGTTTTGAGCCATAGAACAATCATAAAATGGACCATGAAAATAAGCCAAAGGATCCAAACATGAAAGAATGGATTTTAGAATGAAAGGTCGACTCAGAATACATGTGGTCGCACGTATATTCAACCCTACGAGACCACAAGATTGACCACATGCCCTCGGGAAGTTCCAAGGAGGGGGTGGTCGCACGTAGGGTCGAATGGTATCCGACCCCACGTCCGACCCTACACCCTAGGGTCGTAGAAACTGCTACCCTAGGTGCGACCCTACCCTGTGACCCTAAGATTTCAGTTAGTCTAAATTTATTGGAATTAATTCTAATTAAAAGCTATCGACTTGTTAGGCCTTCCTAGGGATTTAAAGGTGATTCATAAAGCTAGAACGAGGATCTACACTCAATCAAAGGTGAGGGAACAAGACCTAAACTAATTGGCTAATAATAAACCAATTTTTTTTATTGAGTCCAATACCATGAATGATTCTATGTTTGTATGATTGTAATGTGCATATCACATGTCATCCACTATTCCTGTTATTACTGTTCATGCATATTTAATTTCCATTTATTTATAATATGATGTTGATGATGATGCTAGGAAAAGGCATGTGAATGTTTGTGTGTGGTTAGTGTACTTGGTGCGAGTAGGGCATCAGGGGGAGGACGTGACACTGTGGTTCAACCTGGTCACTAGACTCTAGCTCTATCACTACTCAAGTCTTGTCCACTAGCATCATCGTATCGCCAATACCTTAGCAGAACTATTACATCGTAGGGCATCAGGGGAGGTGGTCTTGGACCTTGTAGTCTCTGACTCTGTCGGGGGGCCTTAGCCCTATCTCTATGGACGTATTGAGGGATGCTGGTGTGAGGCCTTGGATACACTGTTTGACATTAGGATTGGTTAGTTGCGAGCCCAGTTTGCAAGCCCTCGCCAACAGGGGCTTACGTGTTGGTATGGGTAGAACATCAGGGGATGTGTGACGCGGTGCGGTCCTATGCACTTTAGCTCTATCTCTATTCCATGGTGGGTGCATGTGGGGGTGGCAATGTGTTTGATCTATTGGGCGGTTCCACACATTTGTGTATAGAGGTGCGGTGGCCACCTATCCTTTCTGTTACACATTGCAAACGTATGAACCAGACCAAAGATATGAATTGAATGCATGCATATGTTTGTTGAATTATTTTGTTTACTCACTGAGCTTAAGTTGGAGAGCTGACCTTCACGCGTGTAATTCTTTTAATTTTTTATGTTGCTGGTATTACGGTCGAAGATTATGTGGACACGCCAACATATAAATGGGTGGCGGCTATGATGAGCAAGCTGTAGAGGACGAATATGACTCGTCAAGCTAGCGTTTCAGCTATGGAAATGCACATTTGGATATTTGTAATATGTATTAAATTATGTTTTGGTTACTTGGAGATAAATGGAATATTAATTATGTATCATGACTAGACCTCAGTTCATTATCTGTAAGACTTCCATTGTTTACTTTATTATCTCTGATTAATGTGGAATGTGTTTTGGTTTATCAAAGGTGGGGATAGCCTATTCGAGATCCTGGTTGAACCGTTAGTTTATTGACGGTTCATCACACCATTCTGGTTGGTGCAGAATTGGGGTGTGACATTTGTAGTGGTCCTAATACAGGTTAACTCACGATCAGTCTACCCCCAGAATGAATAATTAAATATATCAGACTAAGTAATAATCGGTGCGACCCTAAACAGTATTACAAATCAGAAACATGACCTACCAGTACGTCACACTACTATGTACGAGGTACCGCTAGCCGTTCCTTTGAGTAGGCTTAATCCCAAGCGGAGCCACTATCGGATGATCGATCATCTGGCCTAGCTTTTAAAAAACTCACTGGAATCCTATACTATATACAATATGTGAAGTGGATTACCATTCATCCAATCAGTCTTTCGATTATATATATGAAGGAACTCACTAAGTGTTAACTAGCACCACGTACCAGTGGAATGCATAATCGGTTCTTTCTATCGGTTCAGTTAGTATTGACTTCTAAGCCTAGAATTGGTTAGCAAGACTATCCTTTTGGTTCCCAGCCTACCTAGGGACCTGTGTATGGACAATTAGGACTTGTCTATGTTGGCTTAAAAGATATTCACTAACCTAATCAAATTATCTAATCAATTAGGTAAAACACCATGGGTAGTAGATGAAGCTTTCTGCTTGCTTCAAGGTTTAGCAACACCTCTTGTCACACTCCAATTCTGGTCTAACCAGATTAGTGTGATGAACGACCAATAAACCAACCATTCAACCAGGATCTCGTATAGGTCGTACCCACCATATCAAACCACACACACATTCCACCGTAATAATTAGAGTTAATAAACAAATAAGTGGAAGTCTTACAGATAATGAACTAAGAGTTTAGCCGTGATAATAAGTATTTAATCCAATTATCTTCAAACCACAAGACATAAAAATAAATAATCCATTACATGTTCCATTAATCAATTATAACTAAACTAATAAAAAATACACTGGTTGCACTCGCATGATGAATCATGCGCATCTTCAACAGCTTCTACATCCATGGCGGTAACATGTCCATACGTCGGTGAATTCATATATTCTTCAATAGTAGGACCTGTATCATCAACTAAAAATATTTGATGTCAAAAGGGTGAGCACACATCATGGCTCAGTAAGCAAACAAAATACTGCAACAAACATATGCATTCATTCAATTCATATCTTTGGTCTGGTTTTTAAGTTTGCAATATGCTACAGAAAGGTTTGGTAGCCGCCGCACCTCTATACACGTGTGTGAATCTGCCCAATGGATCAAACACCATTACCGTCCCACATGCACCCACCATGGAATAGAGATAGAGCTAAAGTGTTCGGATCAAGCACCGCCAACACTTCCCCTGATGCCCTACGCATACGAATACGTAAGTCCCTATTGGCGAGGGCTTACAAACTAGGCTCACAACTAACCAATCCTAATGCCATACAATGTATCCAAGGCCTCACCCCAGCATCCCTTAATACGTCCATAGAGATAGAGCTAAGGCCCCCAGGCAGAGTCAAAGACTACAAGGTCCGAGACTACCTCCCCTGATGCGCTATGATGTAATAGTTCTACTAAGGTAATAGCGATACGACGATGTTAATGGGAAAGACTTGTGTAGAGATAAAGCTAAAGTTTGGTGATGAGGTCAAAGACCACCAAGCCACGTCCTCCCCTTGATGCTCCACTCGCATCCAATACACCAACCATACACATACATTCATATGTCTATTCCTAGCATCATCATAATCATTAAGTTATAAATAAATAGAATTAAATATGCATGAACAGTAATAGCAGGAATATTGGATGACATGTGAGATGCACATTACAATCATACACGCATAGAATCAATCATGGCATTGGACTCAATGAAAATAAATAGTTTGTTATGATCAAATTATTTTAGGTCTTGTTCCCTCACCTGTTAGCAAATCTCCATCTCCTTCCAAGCCTTGAAATTCTCTTTTAATCAATTTAACAACCTAAAAATTATATAGGTGTCTGATTGGTCCAATGGTCTCATACTGTATTGACCATACTGCCTACGGTCGATACCCTATGGTCGCATATGCTGTGATCGTAGCTGCGACCATATGGTTTCTAAAATCTTCCCGAATGCCTATGGTCGATCCTCTAGTCATGGTGGTCATGTTATGGTCGACTGTAGCTACGGCCTTACGATTTCTGGTCATAGACTACATGCAATTCAAGTTCTTCTTGGGTCAGTTCTTCTGATCTTCAATGGGATTTATTCTAAGGTCATCCTGTGGCCATCATTAGCAGTTTCTTATCAACCTTAACCATCAATCTCATCCCTCATGGTTATCCTTGGAAATTACTCAAGGAATCACATTGATCATGATAGATTGATATTGCCTATCTTCCATAGATCTCTTATTCCTTAGAGTTTATATATCTAGAGATTAGGTTCATAGCTTTTCCTGTGATAGAGAGCCACTCTCTTCTCAGCAAATTCCTTTCCTTAGCATTTTCTTCTTCTACTTCTCTTCCTTCTCTTCTCTTCTCTTTCTCTAGAGTTTACTAATGTTCTAAAAGAGTAAAAAAGGGTTGAGGGATGTCTTTTATATAGAGAAAAACTCTCCATATAGAGTTCTCTTTTAATTAAGAAAGAAATCCCTTAGTTTAGAAAAGTTTCCAAAACTTGGAGTCTGATCTGGGGTCTTAAGGTTGATGGCTACAGTCGCAGAACCCGTCGACCGTCGGGTTCTGGACTTGAGATTTTTGTTTCGTTCCTTATGGTCGACCATACCTACCAAGGTATTCGATCATAGGTAGATTTTTAGTGTTTTTAACTCGATTTTCATACCAAGTTTGCGATCTATCTTCACACACACGTTTTATTTGGTCTAGGAATGATGGCAAAACCTAGCACGACATGGTTAAATCGGGTTAGTGGAGTGCGGGTCTTACAACTCCGCCCTCTTATATAAATTTTGTCCTCAAAATTTGTACATACCTTCTGAGTCGAATAAGTCAGGATATTGCTTCAGCCTAGTGTTCTCTTCTTCCTATGTAATTTCTTCTACATTTTGGCTTCTCCAAGTAACCTTTACATAATAGATGTCGCAGTTGCAAAGACGTTGCACCTTCCGACTAGTGATCTCAATGGATACTACTTCGAACGTCAAATCTTCAGTCAAATCCAATGAATCTGTTGTTAACACGTGTGTTGGATCTCTGATGTACTTCTTCAATTGTGAGACATGGAATACATCATGTACACTAGACATTGATGGTGGTAGTGTTAAGTGATATGCTACCCTTCCATGTCTATTTAGAACTTCATAAGGTCCAATATATCTAGGACACAACTTTTCCTTCTGTCTAAATCTTTTCAAACCATACATAGGAGATATTTTCAGAAATACCTTATCACCTATGGTGAATTCGAGATCTCTACGTCGATTATCTACATATTGCTTCTGATAGTTCTGAGCTATTAGGACTCTTTCCTTGATAATGTCGATTGCTCGATCAGTCTCTTCAACAAACTCTGGTCCAAAAATACTCCGTTCTCTAATTTTGTTCCAAAATAAATAAGTTTAACATTTTCTACCATACAGTGCTTCATAAGGTGACATCTGTATAGTCGCTTGATAGTTGTTGTTATAAGCGAACTCAATCAATGGTAATTTCTCATCCCATGATTCTTTGAAATCAATGATACAAGCCTGAAGCATGTCTTCTAGAATTTGAATAATACGCTCTGACTGTCTGTCTGTCTAAGGATGGAATGCAGTACTAAACTTCAACATTGTACTCTTAACCTTCTGTAATACTTTTCAAAACTTTGAGGTAAAGCGTGGGTCTCTGTCGGACACAATGCTTTCAGGTACAACATGTAATCTGACAATATTATCCATATATAGCTTAGCTAACCTCTCTAGGGTATACTGAGGTCGTATAGCTATGAAATGAGCTGTCTTAGTCAAACGATCCACAATGGCTATACTATTGAGGCATACGCAATTACTTATTCTCTTTGCATAAGCATACATCCCAAACCTAACCCAGACGCATCAATGTACAAGGTAAATGGTTGTTTTGGGATCAGAATAGTAAAGATGGGAGCTGATATCAATCTAGCCTTCAATGTTTGGAAACACTCTTCACAGTTATCGATCCAAATAAACCTTTCTCCTTTCTTAATCAGACTGGTGAGAGGTATGGTGATTATAGAGTAATCTTCCACGAATCATCGATAATAACCAGCTAAACCTAAGAAACTTCAGATTTTGGCAACATTCTTAGGTGCTTCCCATTTCACAATGGCTTCAATCTTGCTAGGATCCACTTTAATTACTTCAGCGGATACAATATGGCCTAAGAAGCCACTTCATTCAGCCAGAACTCACACTTAGTAAATTTAGTGTAAAGCTTCTCTTTTCTTAGTCGCTGTAAAGTGGCTTTTAGATTTGTGATATGAGTTTCTTTATCCTTAGAGTAGACTAGTATGTCGTCAATGAATATGATGACTGACGTATCCAACATATCATGGAATACTCGATTCGTAAGTTCCATAAAAGTTGCAGGTGCATTAGTCAATCCAAAAGACATGACTAAAAATTCATAATATCCATATCTGGTTCTGAATGCTGTCTTTGGAATATCACCTTCCTTAATCTTCAACTGATGGTATCCTGACTGAAGATCAATTTTAGAGAACACTTTGGCACCTTGCAACTGATCGAACAAGTCATCGATACGAGGCAATGGGTATCGATTCTTGATTGTAAGCTTATTCAATTCTCGATAATCTATATACAATCGAACGCTACCGTCCTTCTTTTTCATGAACAATACTGGTGCTCCCCTTGGTGATATGCTAGGTCTAATATAATCCTTGTCCAGTAATTCCTATAATTGTACCTTCAGTTCCTTCAATTCAGTAGGAGCCATTCGATAGGGTGCTTTCAATACTGGTGCAGCTCTGGGTATAAGATCTATAACGAACTCTGTCGCTCGGTCAGGTGGTAGTCCTAGTAGTTCCTCAAAAAATACATCCAAAAATTCACGTACAACTTCAATATCCTCCATTTGTGGTGCTTCCCTGGTGAGGTCGACCACAGATACTATATACCCAATTCCTCCTTTCTCGAGGCATTTTCTAGCCTTTAATGCAGAGAGAATGAGTTTTCGTTTACAGGGACTTTGGTTCCTACAAAACTAAACAATGCTCTTTCCTTGTCTTTAAATGTCAGTTTATTTTCTGTTCATAATAGATTTGCTGAGTGCTAAGCTAACCAATCCATTCCCTAGATAACGATAAAGTCTGCCATCTCAAGTTGAATTAAGGTTGCATCCAAAATCTTCTCGTCGATAAGAACTGGACATGGTCTATAACCTTTGTCTAGTTCCACTTCTAATCCCATAGATGATCGTACAAATAGTTTACAGTCTAAAGGTCTGAGGGGAAGATTTAACTTCTTTTTGAATGACACAGATATAAAAGAATAAGTAGCTCCAGAGTCCAAGAGTACTCTGGCGGGTATTCCATTTATAGGTACGATACCTGTGATTTGATTTAATTTAGTCTACATGCTCACACAAGGTAGTACAAAATGAAAGGTTCAGGTCATACCTGTGACCACATCAAGCGATGCGGTAGCATCCTCAGATGTAACTGCATAAACCTTTCCTTGCTGTAGCTACTTCCTTGGCTTAGGACACTCCCTTGAATAATGTCCTACTTAATCACAGTTGAAGCATTTAACTCCAGCACTACTTTGCTTCTGTTGAGGTTGGACTGTCGGAGTAGTCTTGGTTGCACCATTGAAGCTTTGAGTACGACAGGGTTTAAATATCGTTGAGTTCCCCTCATTATATGAGTTTCCATTGGGCCTCTTTATAACTCTGTTCTGAGCAAAATAATTTTTTCTCTAGCTCGATTCCAGTACTCGAGCAATCTGTATTGCTTCATTATAAATCATCTTTTCCAATCCCAATACATGCTCATGGATGCTTCCCCTATGTCCCATGACGAACCTTCGGATTTTGGTATCTTCTTCCTGCATGCTAGAGGGAGCAAAGAAAAACAGCTCTTCATAACGCTGTTTGTATACATCTACAGTCATTTGTCCTTGGTATAGACTTAAGAACTCCTTTTCCATTTGATCTCTTAAACTCCTTGGGAAATACTTCTCAAAGAAAGCTTCTTTATATATAACCCATGTCAGTTGGACGTGCTTTGTTAACAGATAACTTTTAGTTGATTCCCACCAGTGGTATGCTTCACCTTTCAACATAAATGTGGCACAAAACACCTTCTCTAATTCATTTATAGTCATCATCATAAAGTTTCTTTCCATTTCGTCGATCCAGTGAGCTGGCCATAATGGATCTAATGGTTTGCCTATGAATTCCTTTGGCTTCAACTTTAGGAAATGCTCGACCAGTCTGGAGTGATCAAGCAAATACTGTACATATGCTCCATACATTGGCTGTTGGTACTAATAATTACCTTGATTATACCCGTTTTGTGGTGCTTTAGGGTTTGGCACTTGGCTTTGTACTACTGGTGTTTACAGTGCTTGGGGTACAGTATTGCTATCACTTGGTGCCGTACTAGCTTGTCCTGCAGGTCGAGATCTTGTGATTGCAACTGGGAAAGCAATTCCCATAGCAACGTGAATTTTGGCTTCCATTCGCTGTATATGTTGCATTTGTTGTGCCAAATTCATCACCGCAGTAGCCAAATCCATAAATGGTGTAGGTAAGTTGGTTCGGTTGGCTTGGGTGTGCACATTCTGAGGCGCAACATGTTGAGTTCCAATATTTCCTTCCTGTCGTTGCTGACCTTCATTGTCATTTGTCTCCATAGGTGGTGGAGATGGGATTGCATTCTGTCTCCTTCTACTTACTCTACGTCCAGCCATTTATACTCTTGGTTGAAAGGTACTTGGAAAGGCTGTACATGTGAGACAAGATATGATGGTAGTATTGGGTTAGTCTCACAATGGAAAGCGAGAGAAAAACAAAATCAATAGGCAAGAGTTTGAACATGATCAAAATGCAGACAACAGTCAGTCATACGGTCGATGGCCTATGGTTGCTTGTTGTGCGACCATAGGTGTGACCTTCAAAATCTTGAAAACTTACTAAGACCCTATGGTTAATTATACTGTCGATCATACAGTCGCATGTTTTGGTCCAATTGAGCGGCCATATGGTTCAAAATCAAGTTTTTAAACCAATTTTCGGGATTTTTCCCACTCATTCTCCTTTCCTTTCCTACGGTCACAACTCAACTTGCCACCACTGAGTTGCTACAGTGTCTATCGTACGAACTTGGTGATTTTTCCATCGATCTACGATCTCCATTCCATTCCTTGAGGTATGTTCTCTACTTTTCTCCATTTTTAAGCTTTCATACCTAGGGTTTTTGCCATTTGTAGTGTTTTCTTCTAATTAATATTTTTCTGACCATAAAATTTGATTTTTATTGGGCATTATTGCTATTCTCTACCCAATGGATGAAAGCCCTCAAGAAAATTTTAGTTTCATCGGTTGGTTTGGTGAAATTTTTGAAATTTTCATTTTTGACCTAAATTTTGGGGTTTTTCCCAATTGTCAAAATTTCTTTAAATTCGACTTACCTAGTTTAAATTTTTGATTGTATATCCCTTGGAGGATGGTTTGAGACTATGTAAGTCCTCCTGCCCAAATATTTGGGTGAAAAGTGAGGCTTTTTCCTATTTTACGTCATTATGCTATTAAATTTTCAAATTTATCTTGTTTTTCTTATTTTCTTCTCTTGATGTTATCATGGTTCGCACTAAGGTTCCTCGAGTTCATGACCCACGATGCTTCAGGTCCGTTGAAGTAGAGGTGCGATATCCTTGGTTTGACCAGAAGAAAGTTGAAGGGGGTCGGTGTGAGAACATGGTCCATTTAGCCATGTTTGATGTGGAGCGGGCATTTGGTGATATGGGCTGGCTTCCAGTGATTCTATATGAGGCTTGCACTCACCCGAACTTAGTCAAGCAGATCTACTATCACCTATAGGTAGAGGGTGACCTAGAAAATGTTGACAAGGGTAAAGAGTTTCAGATCAACAGCTGGGTGAAAGGGGTTTTGTTCTCTTTCAACAGTCAGGAGTTGGCTGATCTCCTAGGCATTTTCAACGATGGTCAGTTGGTTTACTGTGCACCCAAGGAGCCACAGTTTCTATCTATACAGGTGCGTGCAGAAATAGATAACCAGATTCTTCAGAATGACCGCTGGGAGATGAAAGCAGTCAACCTGCGTCCAGAGCCATGGATCTACTGCAAGATTATCCAGCATAATCTTATTCCCCAGGGCAGACACTACGAGATGGTCTCACAGCTGACTCAGTACCTGATGTACTGTATCTATACTAGGCAGCCTGTCTGCCACCCATATATTATTCTTTGGACAATGAACAAAGCTACGTTTCCTGACTCGAGAGGTAACTTGCCCTATGGGCGACTGATCTCCACCATAATCGCTCATCTATAGGTGGACCTAATGGATGAGAGGATCCTTAAGGACACCTTCTCAGCTGACCTTACTTGGGAGGCCATCAGTAAGATGGGCATGAGAGACATACAGGTCAGTGATGATGAGAAGAATGCTATGAGACGTCCTCTCACTCGGACAGTTACAGCAGATGGAGAGGCGGCAGCAGAGGCACACGTGAGTGATGATGAGGAGGATGATGATCAGATGTACATGGAAGTGGATGCCATCCCTTCTCCATCACCACAACATTTTACTGGAGCTGGCCCTTCTCGGGCTTTACATTCAGCTTGCCCTTTACGCCCACCACCAGTTGACATGATGGGGCTGTTACGTGAGATTTGAAAGGCTCAGTGCATGACTGATTGGAGAGTAAGAGAGCTTCTAGATGCCCAACGCTCTACAGACCAATGGATAGCGGATCTGACAGCTAGTCTCTAAGCGACTCAGACTCAGATGGCCTGGCTCGCGAGAGTATATGCTGAGGACTATGATAGAGACCGTGAGGCACCTCCTCCTCCAGCACCTCCAGCTCTATGATATCATTTATTTCTTTTTTTCATTTATTTTACAGAGTGACTGTCTAGATTTGTGGACCGTACTCTAATTTGGATATATCTTGTCTTACTCTCATTTAGATATATATATATATATATATATATATATATATATATATATAGATACATACATATATGCATTATTCTCTTTTTAGTTTATGTCTCAAACAACACAGGTGCTTATGGTGCGTTCTTATTACAATTTTTAATTTTATCCTAACTCAGTTTCATGATTCATGTGGAAGTAGTTAGGTCAATGGATAGAACCTGAGATGCTCTGAGACCAAGTTGTCACACCCCAATTCTGGTCTAACCAGATTAGTGTGATGAACTGCCAATAAACCGACGGTTCAACCAGGATCTCGTATAGGTCGTACCCACCATTTCAAACCACACACACATTCCACAGTAATAGAGCTAATAAACAAATAAGCGAAAGTCTTACAAATAATGAACTGAGAATCTAGCAGTTATAATAAGTATTCAATCCAATTATCTCCAAGCCACAAGACATAAAAATAAATAATCCATTATATCTTCTATTAATCAATTATAACTAAACTAATAAAAAAATGCACTGGTTGCACTCGCATTATGAATCATGCACATCTTCAACAGCTTCTACGTCCATAGCGGCAACGTGTCCACACATCGACACATTCATATATTCTTCAACAGTAGGACCTGCATCATCGACTAAAAATATTTGACGTTGAAAGGGTGAGCACACATCACGGCTTTGTGAGCAAACAAAACACTGCAACAAACATATGAATGCATTCAATTCATATCTTTGGTCTAGTTTTTAAGTTTGCAATATGCTATAGAAAGGTTTGGTGGCCGCCGCACCTCTATACACGAGTGTGTGAATATGCCTAATGGATCAAACGCCATTGCCATCCCACATGCACCCACCATGGAATAGAGATAGAGCTAAAGTGTCCGAATCAAACACTGCCAACACTTTCCCTGATGCCCTACCCATACCAATACGTAAGCCCCTATTAGCGAGGGCTTACAAACTGGGCTCGCAACTAACCAATCCAAATGCCATACAGTGTATCCAAGGCCTCACATCAGCATCCCTTAATACATCCATAGAGATAGAGCTAAGGCCCCTCGGCAAAGTCAGAGACCACACGGTCTGAGACCTTTCCCTGATGCCCTAAGAAGTAATAGTTCTGCTAAGGTAATGGCGATACGATGATGTTAGTGGGCAAGACTTGAGTAGAGATTGAGCTAGAGTCTAGTGACGAGGTCAAAGACCACCATGCCACGTCCTACCCTTGTTGCTCCATTCGCATCCAACACACCAATCATACACATACATTCACATGCCTATTCCTAGCATCATCATCATCATCATCATCATGTTATAAATAAACAGAATTAAATTTACATTAACAGTAATAGCAGGAATATTGGATGACATGTGAGATGCACATTACAAGCATACATGCATAGAATCAATCATGGCATTGGACTCCATGAAAATAAACAGTTTATTATTATCCAATTAGTTGAGGTCTTGTTCCCTCACCTGTTAGCAAATTTCCATTACCTTTCAAGCGTTGAAATTCTCTTTTAATCAATTTAACAACCTAAAAGTTATATGAATTTAAGTTAAGGTTTATTTGTAACATGTTACAACAGTAGAAAATCGAAACAGAGCATTGATAGGTGTCTGATTCGTCCCATGGTCTCATACTGTATCGACCTTACTGCCTACGGTCGATACCTTATGGTCGCATATGGTGCGACCATAGCTGCGACCATATGGTTTCTGAAATATTCTTGAATGCCTATGGTCGATCCTCTGGTCATGCTGGTCATGCTATGGTCGACCATAGCTACGACTTTGAGATTTTTGGTCACAGACTACATGCAATTCGAGTTATTCCTGAGTCAGTTCTTCTGATCTTCAATGGGGTTTATTCTAAGGTCATCCTATGGCCATCATTAGCAGTTTCTTATCAACCTTTACCATCAAACTCATCCCTCATGGTTATCCTTGGAAATTACTAAAGGAATCACATGGATCATGATAGAATGATATTGCCTATCTTCCATAGAAGTCTTATTCCTTAGAGTTTACATCTCTAGAGATTAGGGTCATACCTTTGCCTGTGATAGAGAGCCAATCTCTTCTCAGCAAATTCCTTTCCTTAGCATTTTCTTCTTCTACTTCTCTTCCTTCTCTTCCCTTCTCTTTCTTTAGAGTTTACTAATGTTTTAAAAGAGTGAAAAAGGGCTGAAGGACGTCCTTTATATAGAGGAAACTCTCCATATAGAGTCCTCTTTCAATTAGGAAAGAAATCTCTTAATTTAGGAAAGTTTTCAGAACCCAGAGTCCGATCTGGGGTCTCAACGTCGATGGCTACGGTAGTAGAACCCATCGACTATAGGGTCAAAATCATCAATCATGGGGTTCTGGACTTGAGATTTTTGTTTCTTTCCTTATGGTCAACCATACCTACCTAGGTACCTACCCAGGTATTCGATCATAGGTAGGTTTTTAGTATTTTTAACTCGATTCTCATACCTGGTTTGTGATCTATCTTCACACGCTCGGTCCACTTGGTCTAGGAATGATGGGAATACCTTGCACGATACGGTTAAATTAGATTAGTGGAGTGCAGGTCTTACACCTCTGGTGTCTACAGGTGAGGGGTTGGGTTACGTACAGTTTGAGCATGTGTTTATTGTTTGTTATAAATGTTTTTCTTTTATAACATGTCATCCAATGAAATGTATATAACTATTTATGCATTTGCATATAACTATAACCATGTATGTTGTTTTGGTTGTGGTTCCCTTGGTAGAGACACGACGAACCACGTGAGTGGGGATCCGTGGTTCTCTGCAAGGTGTGATTATTGATGTTGTTGTTGTGTGCATAACCATGTAAGATGGTGCGTGTAACATATGGGAGTGCGAGCATGCATACCATGTTGGTGTGTCAATATCCTAGTGGAGACACAATGATCCATGGGATGGGGATCTAGAATTCTTCGTTAGGTTACCACCCATGTATGGTCGTTCATGTAACGAGTGACCTCATGAATCACGTTGGGAGTGGTTGTACCTTAGTAGAGGCACAATGAACCATGGGAGTGGGGAGTTGGGGTCTTTTGCTGGGTGCAATTTGGATAAGACCATGTATGATGGGCGTGTAGAGTATGGGAGTATGAGACATTTGCTATGTTGGCACTTTATGCTTTAGTGGGGACACGGTCAGTCCATGGGAGTGGAACGAGGATTCCTACTAGAGTATAGTTTTGTTTATTGCATGCACATGCCATGTTGGGTAATTGATTTATTGGATATGGATGTTTTTGTGTATGGGGTATAAGACCATGTAACATTTGGGAGCAAGATATATGGCCATATGTCCAATTACAACTTAGTAGGGACACGGTCAGTCCATGGGAGTGGAATGGGGATCTCTACTAGAGTGTAACCCATTAATAACATGTTCATGCATCAAACATCAACTTGGTCAAGTGATATGTGCTTTAGAAAGTTAAATGTAATCCAGGCGGTGGGGTACGAAGCACTCAGGCAGTGGGGTACGGGTGTATATGCTCAAGCGGTAGGGTATGGGCATTGCTCAAGCGGTGGGGTACAGGGCACAGCTAGGCAGTGAGGTATGGGGCAAGATCCTCATTAGGGTATAAATCGATTGTGATTTGCATACACACTTGTATGATACTCACATTTGCTTGTTTATTTACATATTTACTGCATTCATAACTTGTTGCATAGGATTGCATTGGATACCTGATTCCTCGCTGAGCTGGGATGTGAGCTCACCCCTCGATATCGAATCTTTTTAGCATTGATTGCAGGTACCGCTACTGCCAACACAGATATAGATCCTACTGATGTTGAGACTGCTTTACTTAGTGGGGTTCCTCTCTGTGATCAAGTCAAGGGTTGCACCTGTAGGGATTGTATATACAAGACCTAAGTCAGCTCTTGATTTTGTTGATTTTGCTATTTTTGGATGGATGATGGTTTGGTCTATCTACAAAGACCTATTCGGATTTACTATGGTTGTGTAATATGGATGTTTATAATATTATAAATATTATGGAACAACTATAAGAGATAACAAACTTATGATATTATAATACTATTAGTTGACATCTGGTTCTTTATTTTGATTCTGCTGTAACTCTATTTTTGCTGCAATTATATTATTATTTACTATTATTATGATGGATATTGTGTGTGTAGATTGTGGGGTTTACTGGTATATCATTTTTGTTGTCTGTTGCTGGAAGATTCAGGTTGTCTCTTGGATGACTCGGATATCACGCTCGATTCCCCAGAATGGACTGTGACATGGATGTCCCAGGCGGTAGTGGATTTGATGTGGAGACAAAATTGAATAGGAAGATAAAGGTAAATAATCAAGAAGATACATCCTCCCTATTCACAGCCCCTACCAATCAAATTCATCATTGTAAGATCTTGAAAAAACACATGAATCGGGATGAAAAAATTCCCGAACAGTTATAAGCATTAGTGAGCCTACTAATAGATAAAAAGTTAAAAGGAATGTCTGGTAAATGAAGAACAAAAGATGATGATAAAGAAGTAGTGGGATGAACAGTCCCAGTGCCATTGACCTTTATTAAAGAGCCATTAGTCAAAGTGAAAATAGAAGAGGAATATTGAATGGAGGAAAAGATACATGAGACACTAGACATGTGATCAGATGCACCGGAATCATATCCAGGGATGAGAAAGGGATATGTGATGACATTACTTGTCAGGACAAAAGTAGTTGTGGAGGGTTGGGAAGGTTGAGAAATCTAAAACTGACTTTATTGTACATATTCATCATCTGTCAACATAACCATCTTACTCTCCGGCTGTCCAAGTTAGGGGATAGACTCACCATTAGCAACTGAATTTGCAAGCTGCTACTGAGTGGTATGCTAAAAGATTCCAATAAAAACCTTGGATATGCCTAGGCTTGCCACAGTGGTGGCATGTTTGAATTATCTAAAGGGGTTGGAGAACCAAAAGATTACCCTCTGTTAGGGCCACTACTAGGGTAACGACCACGTGTGCCACCACGGCCATTACCAGGGCCTCCACCATGACCAGTGTGGTGAGAGACAAGGAAGGAGTTGTTGACAAGTATGGGATCACAGGAGCCTTCGCAAGAAACCCATAATACATCAGAAAAATTATCTGTAAGAGAGGCCACCTTGTAATTGCCAAGAATTTGAGGCCGAACAAAGTCATATTCTATGCCAAGACTACCCAAAAAATCCCATAATTCTAAGTTGCTCTCTCTAGGCCTGCATCTTTTGTACTTCATAACTAATAGTAACTAAAGAGTTCAACTTTTCATTCATTCTTTTAAAATCAGCAAAATATTGAGTCAAAGGACAACCCTTGTGATCCACCCAATAAAATTACTGTGACAATTCATAAATATGAGACAAGTTATTCTGACCAGAATATAAAATATTCAAGTACTCCCAAGTAAAGAATTCAACAACTGTCCCAAAATCCATGCATCAATGATAGCCCAAGTAGCATCTATGGCAGGCTTAGTTTGGCTAACGTGACTTTATTGATCCCGACCTGTCAAAACAAACTGAAAAATTTTCTTCCTTCACTGGAAATTAGTAATTCGGTCTAGTTTCTTCATTGTTATCCAATTAGAGGATGAAGACACTTCCGTCACCATATTCTTTGTTTCAGCCATTGAGCCTAATAACCAAAATATCAAAGTACAAGAAGCAAACCAGCAAGATTGATCCAACTAAAAATCAACACCAGCAAAGTCGATCCAAAAAATCTCCAGAAATAAAAGATTGCAAAAGCTCCAGTAAAAAATCGATTCCAAAATAGATCTATTAAAAATATCAATGAACCAAAACAATCTAAAAAAATGATTTAGCAAAATTAATTACCTTCAATATGTTGAAAGAGCCCTCAGAAACATATTGCTCTAAGAAAAAGGTGACTGATCACTTCTCAAAAAACTAATCAATCATTCTTCATGTTGTTCTATTCCAAAACAGGGGGTGAGCACATCCCCTTCAAGTGAGTGTAGGTGCAACTTCTGGGTTGTATTAGTAACATTCAAACTGAGAGATCACCTAGATGTGGACATGTGGTAGATACAAACACGATCAGATGTGTAGCGGTGCCTAGGGATCTTCATCTGATACCGTGTAAATGGTAGAGAAGAGAAAAAAGAGGAAAGGGGAGAAGAATTGAAAGAGAAGTAGCAGTAACCTTGGGAGTCAATCTATGGGATTGGAACTGCCTATTCTATTCAATATATATTGATTAACCCTACTAGGGGCATAAAGATTAAGTCATCAAAATAAAGAAAAGAAAAGAAAAGATTAAGTTTTCAGTGATATCAGTTGTCTACAGTTGAAGTGCATAGCCTTTTGGTTAAAGAGTCAATTAACGTTACAAGAGCTGGAGGATAGCTTTCAATTACATTATTTCTTGGTATAGTACAATGTTCCTAGTTACACTTGCTTTGAGCCTTCAATTATAACATTTTCCCTATGGCGTTAGATCATCTTTTTTGTTACTTCTGTAATGTGTAGTCGCTTTTTTTCTTTTCAAGAGGTTCATGAATTTGAACTAGATGTCATTTGAAGAAGCATTAATCATTTATATTGGGAAACCACAATGTAACTGCCATCGTCTCTTATCTAGTGACTCCATTTTAAATGTGAATTGGAATACTTCAAAGCTTTTCTACTGCCTAGCTTGAGGAGGTGTTGTGCATATCTATGATCCTCGGTCAAGCAACCAACTAGTGGAGTAGAGTAGTGTTACCCCTCTCTTGTTTATTCTTATCGATGTAGTGTGTTTTACTTCATATCTTTTTATTGGTAAGTATTACACTATGAAAAGGGATAAATCCCTAATAGACAGCATTTGAGTGTAAAATCATCTTGGTGAACCAAGGATAATATCAAAATGAAGGACCATCCCTAGAACCCCAAGGGAAAGACTAAAAACCAAAGTAAAAGCCCTCTTTAGGGACAACAAATGAAGGGTTACTTCAACCGAACATAAAGAAGAGGAAAAAGAAGCAACAACCCAAATCCCTAATTGAGATAGAAGAGCTAACCTAGGAAACAAATAACATACCTATCAACTATTTAAGCCTTGTTGGCTGATATTTGTTACTATGAAAAATGGCATAACCAGTGCATGAGGATCCCACCACTGTGGGGTCTAGGCCTCTCGGGAGGGATTAATGTACGTAGCCTTATCCCCTGCTTCTCCTGCTTCGCAGAGAGATTCGAACCCATGACCACTAGGTCAAAATGGAGCAATCTATTGTTGAGCCAACGCCCACCCTTTTATTGTATACCATACATATATTCTTGATCTTTCCCTTGGCCACTGAAGAAACATTGCGTTCGTTAATTGTGCAACGCCACATTAGGTTCCAGCTAATATCACTTGGAGTTTTTTTTTTTTTTTTGTTTCCTTTCCTTTGAAGAGGCGGATTTACTTCATGACATTTTAGAAGGCTAGGAAAAGGTAGGAAATACACCTCTGTCCTTTATGGACATATGATTCCTTCCAAATTCTGAACTTAAAATGCTCACTATTTATGCGTTTTTATGTCGTTTAGTTTACCACTTGCATTTTCCAATTTTTGGACCCTTCATTTTTGTAACCAAAAACTCTAATGAGAACACTTGAACCTGGAATTGTTGTTTCATCGAATAGAACTCTTGCAGTGTTATAGAGTGGATTGGAGTTATTTTCAATATCCCATTTCCATATCTCAGTGCCATAACAATACTCACCTAAATTAGAATGATTTTTGTACACTTAGTATTTTTGAAAATCTCATCCGATTTTTATTTTTTTTATTTCTTTTATACTCTGATCATTAATTAAGAAAGGGGAAAATGAAAAGAGATGGGAATATTGAGGCTCGAAAAAGGGAACCCTTTGGCCAACCAAAGAGGCAAGGGTGAGGGCACAAATAACCAACCAAACAACAAAACACCCCTACCCAAGTAGGCCAAGCAAAAACAAAACCCCAGCAACCATATTCGCAAGGGGACACAAAAACGACCAATCACCTCAAGTCAATGGTCCACCATCTAGTTATTGTTTCAGTAAATATTCCACAGTAAAGAGGGGGGTGCATTTATCCCCAATTTTTGCTTGGATATTCTTCAAATATCCTCCCTAGACTTGGAACTCTCATCTGATTTGTCCAATAATTAACGGGCTTTAAAAGGGTAGCTAATCTTCAAAACACTATGTGTGGTACAATTTATTTGGGTTTTTTGAAAGAACTTTGAGTTCATGATCATTTCTCTAATTTGTTGTTCATAACTTCTTCCTTGATATCAACATGGTTAAATTTCTTTGCAGGTTATTGAAGCAAGAGATTTTTTCTTCAGAAACTGCAAAATAAAGCAAATAAACAAGTACGGAGCTCTAACAATGATGATTCATCAATAAAGTGAGTGATAATGATAAGAAATTAAAGAAGGCAGCAACCCAATTCAGGAAAAAGAGGATTGGCAGAGACTATAAATTCACGCCATCGCATAGAAATTGGTGAACAAGAAAACACTGAACAATGGTTAGAGGAAGAAGATGAGACAAACACTTTCATTGCTCCCCAGAAACAGCTTTAGGAGGATGTTTCCTTTAGTGATCTAGAAGAGGATGGCAATGATACATCTAGTAGACAACAAGCCCTTTTTTATTTTTATTTTTATTTTTAATTTTTTACTAAGAACTGATATCCAAACCTTTGGCCTGACTAATCCCGCGGGCCCATACTAACCCCACAACTGTATGGATTGGGCCATTCCGGGGTTGAATAAAAACCATTCCACTTGCACCCATAGCAGGAAAGAAAGAGCACTTAACACCACGTGTGAGTGGCCCCAAGGCAGTAAAAAGAGTCGAACTTAGTACCTTTCGCTTCCTGAGGTGTGGGCTCCTTGCCAACTGAGCTACCCCTTAGGGTTAATAGATGGTAGCGTGTCGAATGCACCAATTTTAATTTAGTATTTCTTTACTGACCCAATTAATAAACTGTAGATAGAGTAAGAAAAGGTCGATCCCATAGAGAATGAATTGATTAAGATTTATACTCTACTCGAACTAAAAATACTGAATAATACTAAGTAAGCATAGTAACAAAGGGGATTTAGGTTGGTTGAATCGAACTGAAAATAAACAGACATAATTTAATTGAAAAAGTAATTAGATGAGAAGATTCAGTTCTTGCTTGAATCTTCACCCACACATGTAATGAGTAAAATTAATCACAACGTTAATTTCTTCCTCCTAATCAGAATTAAAGACCCTAGATAACAATAAGCTCTGTTACCCAAGTTTTTCCTTAAGTATTTCTACATAAACAAGCTCTTCGAAGAGATCAAAGCATTGAACAACAATTAATAAGCCCTCAATATTTAATTCAAGGGCAGCATTAAGTAAGAGGAGAACAAGTCAATCTAAGTAACAATCTCTCACATGTAGAGGTTATTTAACATAAGTTATTTCATTCACAGTGATGAAATGAAAGCTTGGACATAATCATCTACCAATGTTTGCTACTTGTAATTAGAAACTGGATGATTACGGATCATAGTTTCTAGATCTAGCAATTAATATTAGTCTAATTGATTCAGCAGGCCATAACTAAATTATTTAGACAAACATCATAAATAAAGAGAGAAGAATAATATAATTAATCCCAATAAAAGAGAAAAGAAGATCAACGTTACTCAAAAGCGATTACACCATTGACATGAGTTTAGGCTTTAAAATCCCCTTGAACCGAATGAGAAAACTTGCAAGACATTACAATCTTTCAGAGAGAGTAAAAAATCATAAAGAGAGAAAGAGGTAGAAATTTCCAGCCAGAAAGATAGAGGTAGAAATTTCCAACCAGACAGAGAGAGATCATATCTTCAATGTCAGTTCTCTCTTTATAGAGCACTGGAAATTGTTGGTAGCTAGGGATGCCTAGGACTCTCCTGGTGCCCTTCTTTGTTTTGAATTCCTTCTCTTTAGCTTAGAATTCCTTTTTTTGTTTAGAATTCTAAAATTATAGAGTTTCCTTCCTTGTAGTCTTCTAGAATGGTAATTTCCCTATATGACTCAAATACTCAATCAATTCAACATCTTCTATTTCAGGTTTCCTAACTTTAGTAGGAAACTCGTTATAGAAATTTCATCCAACGTTGAATGCTTTAATCAGATCGTATAGCTGGGAACTTGGTTTGAGATCCTTTGTAAGATTCCATAGTAGTGTATATTTTCCTCAAGATTGCTAACAATCAATCATGGTTTTCCAATAGTAAACCATCCATGTGTGATAACATTCCTACTCTAATTTGGATTCGGATCAACTTCTTAGACTAGATTTCTGGACAACATTCTGGGGCCTAAATGAACTCAGATTTTTATCAATAATATAATTCTGGAAAGCTTGAGATGTCTTCTACAACTTCACTGAAGACCACTTTTAAATTCTGGAACTCATTCCACATCAAAAACTTGTATGAAGCTCAGAACGTCAATATTAAGAATGCTGAAAATTTCTTATCTTTTAGCAATTAATTCACAAAGTATCTAAAATATGCCAAACTTATAAAATAAATTCTAATCAGCTCAATAAGGCATAAAACATATTAAAAATCATAGTGCAAAGGGAATAAAAATATAAAAACCACACACTTATCAAATCCCCCACACTTAGCTTTTGCATGTTCTCGGGCAAAATTAAAATTAAATAAACTTTTCTTATTTTCAACCCAATGGAATTCAAAGAATATGTACATCATAAATCAAAAACTAGCTCAAGAAATCAAGAGACAACATAAGTCATAGTCGAAGGTCACTTAGAAAACATAAACAACAATTTTATTCAAAAGTGAGAATGCTAATACTTAGTAGATTTCTTCATGTGATTCTCTCTTTTACTCAAGAATTCAAGGTTTTACTGTTTCACTCAAAATCCTACTATGAAAATGTACTACCATAAGCTTGCTTATTCACCAAAAATCTCCACTACATAGAAAACATTCACATATGAATAAAAAGGTCTTTATAAAGGTTATAATGTGGAAAGGGTTGGAGGTAAGGATAAGAAAAGGTATTGACATAAGAACCCAAAAAACTAATAGAGCATTAAGACATAAATTGAGTAACTAAAACAATAGGGTTCATCAATAAAGCTCTTCAACAAAATTTCCCAAACTCTAGTTTCTTTTCTCATTTCTTCATTCTTTTTCTTGCATTAAAGAACTATGATTTTATTCTTGAATATATATAAAATATTTTTTTAAATATAAACAAGGATAAATCTTTCCCATTACATTCCACTTTCTGAAATACAACTTTTGAATGTGCCAATAGCACCACCACAATTATTCAATATATATTTTCTTCTCAAAATCCACTAAACCAATTTTCAAAGCTTTACTAGCTCAAAAGTTGGTAAAACATGAGGAAAATAAACATTATGAGGCTTATAGTTTAGGGTGTGATGAATAATAGAGTTTATGTAAGACCCGTGTCAATCTAACCCGGTCTTACCATCTTGAACCAGGTTTACCCATCATGGTCGAGTCAAATGGACCAAGGGCGTGAAGGAGATCGAGATCCCAAATATCAAATCGATCCAAAAACACTTAATTTGAAGGGAGGGTCGCATACCGAGCTAACTAGGGTCGGACCTCCCAAAGCAGAAAGTCAGACCCTCAATTTTGAAGGGAGGGTCGGACATCTTGAACCCTAGGGTCGACGGGATCATCGACCCTCCCATCGACCCTCAGTTACCGTAAGAAATAGAAATTAGGAAATTTCCTAATTTTCGATTGGGATTCTTTCCTAATCTCAATGGGACTTATTTAGGATGTTCCTACTCTATTTAAAGGACGTCCCTAACCCTCTTTCACTCCTTTCACAACCCTAATTGAATTGAGAGAAAGAGAAGAGAAGGAAAAGAGGAAGAAGAGAAGCAAGGAAGAGAATTTAGCCAAAAGAGTAGAGTTGCAGAGAAGGAGTATTCTTCTCAGGTATGGATACTAATTCCATGAGTTTCTATAGACCTTAGGTTAGATATTGATGAGAGTGTGATCTCGGAGAAACCCAAACCATGAACCCATGGTTAGGTTTTCATGGGAAACCATGGGGGATTACATGAAAGCTATCTAGGTGGATTATACATGGTTTCAGACCATGGAATGAATGTAGAATGGAATGTAGGAGCAAGCCATAGGATCCCAAGCGTGAAGAATGGACTAAAAGAGGGAATTGGACCAAAGTGCACCGAGGGTGGCACCGAGGGTCGATGGCCATCCGACCCTAGGTGATCCTGACCATCGACCCTCAGTGTTCGGGAAGTTCAGAGTTTGGGGAGGGTCGCACCCAGGGTCGATCATGACTACGACCCTACCTCCGACCCTCAATTAATAGAATAGTTTTTAAATTCAGAATAAATTCTAATTAAATTCTATCGACTTGTTAGGTCTTCTAGCAATACAATAACAATATAAAGGTGATTATAAAGCTTGGAAAAGTATCTATTAGTAAGCTAAGGTGAGGAAACAGAACTCTAAACTAATTGGTTAATAACAAACTATTTTCTTTTTCTTGAGTCCAATGCCATGCTTGATTCTATGCGAATATGTTTGTAATGTGCATACATCATGTCATCCAATATTTCTATTATTTGTTCATGCATATTTACTTTATTGTTTATAACATGATGATGATGATGATGATAGGAATAGGCATGTGATTGTATGTGTGTGGTTGGTGTACTTGATGTGAGCGAGTATCAGGGGAGGTGTGATGAGAACGTCAATAAACGTTAACCTTTGGCGGGTCTCAGCACTTTAGCTCTATCTCTAACTCAAGTCTTGTGCATTAGCATCGTCGTATCGCCATTACTTTAGCAGAACTATTATGTCGTAGAGTATTAGGGGAGGTGGTCTCGGTCCTTGTAGTCTCTGACTCTACCGGGGGGCCTTAGCTTTATCTCTATGGACATTCTGAGGGATGCTGGGGTGAGGCCTTGGATACACTGTTTGGCATTAGGATTGGTTAGTTGCGAGCCCAGTTTGCAAGTCCTCGCTAACAGGGGCTTACGTGTTGGTATGGTATTATATATCAATAAACGTTAACCTTTGTTGTATAATGTCATGATTAGGGTGGATGGGGACGACGATAAACGTTAACCTTCGGGTGGACTTCCACACCCTGTGTATATAGGCGGGGTCAATAAACATTAACGTTTGACCACCCAACCTTTCTATTACGCATTACAAACTATAAACCAGACCAAAGATATGAATTGATTGCATGGATATGTATTGTTGCATTGTTTTGTCTACTCACTGTGCCGTGATGTGTGCTCACCCCCTCGACGTCGAATATTTTTCGTTGATGATGCAGGTTATACGGTTGAAGATTATCTGAATGCTCCAGCATACGGGAATGTGGCGGCGATGGAAGCTGAAGCTAAAGTAGATACACATGACTCCTCTTGCGAGTGCAACTCATGTGTATTCGATTAGATATTTTCTAGATTTCTTTATTGAATTTAATAAAGACATGTATTTGGTAATTATTTATGTCCCAGTTGATACAGAATAAATTGCTATTTAATATTTATATCACAGTAGATTCTCAGTTCATTTTATTATAAGATTTCCGCTATTGTGTATTTACTCTAATTATGATTACAGATGTGTGGATGTTTAGATAATGCGGGGATAGCCTACTAGAGATCCTGGTTGAACCGTTGGTTTGCTAGTGGTTCATCACACCATTCTGCACAGTGCGGAATTGAGGTGTGACAACTTGGTATCATAGCGTCTCAGGTGTTGTCCGCTAAACTAACATACATTCGAAACAATTGTGAACTGAGATAGGATAAAAGTAAAAACAGTAATATTAACACACTGTAAGCACAAGTGATGGTTGAGCCCAAATTTAAAAAGAAAATAATGCATCTATTAAAGGGGAAACAAGTTACATACAATGAAAGAGAGAAACAAAATGTATATACATAACTAAAGCAGAGTACAGTCCACAACCCGGACAGTTACTCTGTAGTACAAGAAAATAAATACAATCATGAAGCTCGATGTGAAGGAGGAGGTGGTGCCTCACGATCTCGGTCATAATCCTCAGCGTAGACTCTAGTCAACCAGGAAACCTGAGTCTGGGTCGTCTGGAGACTAGCTGTAAGATCGGCTATCCTCCGATCAGTCGCGCGCTGGATCGCTATGAGCACATCCACCCTCATACGCTGAGCGTCTAACAACTCCTCCATCCTCAGATCAGATCTGCGCTGAGCCTCCCTGATCTCCTGCAACATCTCCATCATGTCAGAAGGTGGGAGTGAAGGACCAGCCGCATGAGAAGGACCAGCCTCAGGTGCAGAAGCCGCCGCAGAAGAAGTACCAACTCCAGCCGCATGTGTAGGGGAGGGCGGTGGTATCGAGTCGACATCCATATACATACGATCGTCATGATCGACAGGTTCCACAAGAGCCCTAGCAGCGGCAGCACCGGCTTCAGCGTCAGCCATCTCAATGCTAGTATGAGGGCGCACCATCGCGTTCCTCTCCTCATCACTAACCTGGGCATCCCGCATACCAATCTTGCAGATAGCCTCCCAATCTAGAGGCGACGAGAAGGTCTTCTCCTGGATCTTCTCATCTACCAGGTCAACCCCCAAACGGGTCAGTAGGACTGTAATCATGCGTCCATAGGGTAGATTACCCCTATGATCAGACAATGTAGCACTAATCATGGTCCGCATGATGATGTAGGGAAGGCAGACTGGCTATCTGGTGCAGATACTATATATCAAAAACTGGGTCAGTTGAGAAACCCTCTCATAGTGCCCACCCTGTGGAATCAGATTATGCTGGATAATCTTATAAAAGACCCGTGGAGGTGGACGCAAGTAACAAGCTCTCATCTGCCAGCGATCAGATCGTAGCAGCTGATTGTCGATCTCTGCCCTCATCTCCATGGAAACAAACCGGGGCTCTCCGGGCGCACAAGTACACCATGGGGCCATCATAGGGTATGCCCAACAGATCGGCCAGTTGCCGATAATCAAAGGAAATGTGCACCCCTTTAACATAACTAGGTGATGCGCAACTCTTGACCATGTTCAACGTCATTGTAATTCTCCACCACCTGGAGATTACAATAGAACTGGCACACCAAATCCGGACATGTGCACGCGTCGTAGGTGATGACAGGGAGCCACCCCATATCACCAAATGCTCTCTCTACATTGAACAAGGCTAGCTCAGCCAAGTTCACCATACGACCACCCTCCACTTTCTTACGAGCATAGTCGGCATACTGTGCCTCGGCTTCATTGGAGCGGAAGCGAAGCGGATCACGAACTCTGGGTATCTTGGTACGAGCCATGGTACCTGCAGATAATAAAGAGAAAGGGAGACAAGGGGTTAGTAGGATAAAAATCTAAAAATTTAGCATTTTAACGACGTAAGTTGTCCAAAAGCCTCACTTTTCACCATACACGTGGGCGGGAGGACTTACTTAGGTTCCAACACATCCTACGACACTCACACAGTAGGAAATGGAAACCACGAAGACCAATTTGAAGAAATTTCAAGAAATCGAACAATTTCGACAAATTAGGGCAAACGAGCAAAAATTCAAGTTTCTCGGTAACCAACCGATGAAATTCAAAAAATTTTGAAGGCTTTTGTTCCTCGAGATACCAATAACAAAAGCCCCCAATAAAAATCGAATTTTGACGGTTGGAAAAAGTTTTATTTGAAAAATACACATTAAATGGGCAAAAAACCTGGAAAAGAAAACCTAAAAACAGGTAAAAATGGGAGAACATACCTGTATCGATGACGTGGACGTCGAAACCCAGACTCAAACCGACCAAAAACAGTGGAGTGGCACTATAGCAACTCAGAGGGGAGAGACGAATCGAAACGGGAGGGAAATAATAAGAAATGACCCAAAATCGGATCTTAAAAATCTGATTTTTAGTCTGAGGGTCGGACAATTCGACTAGAACCATCGACCCTCGAATCGACCCTCCCATCGACCCTCGGCTCTTGGGAATCTGACAGAAAACTAGGGGTCGGAACTGAGGGTCGGACACCCATCGACCCTCACATCGACCCTCATCTCTTGGGAAGAACAGGTCATTCCCAGGGTCGGATACTAAGGGTCGGACATACCATCGACCCTCACCGTCGACCCTGCATAGAAAAGACAGTATTTTTTTCTTTAAAAATGAGCTGGAATTGGAATTTTATATCGGTTAGCGTGCCTACATGAAATATAAATGACTTCTCACCTATTTTGATAATTTCAGGCACCACCAATCTCAGAAGGAATTATGTCTGGACGTAGGGTAACCCGATAGAACAGAAATGCAGTTCCACCACCACCACCCGTGGAAGAGACCAGTCAGGAAAATAATTATGCACCGGGTAATCCAGAACAGGCAAACCCTACAAATTTGCCAACTCCACCACTAGAGCTAACAACCGTGGTGATGAATCTTGGCTCTGCAGCTGCAACAGATGCAACATGCACAGGCCCAGATGCAAGTTGCAATGGGTATTATGTTCCAAGCCACTCAAGCTGCACCTATGCAGACAGGACAAGCCAGTGCAGCACCGGTGGGTAACCACCCAGCACCTCAGACACCTCAACAACCTGCTACACAGATTCCAGACGGGCTCGGAAGCAGCTCGGGTTAATTACCAGTATCCACCCCATATGTTTGGGGCATATCCCCAAAATCAGTTGGATCACTCTCGATTGGTGGAGAGATTTTTGAAGATGAAGCCTAGGGAATTTAATGGCAAGCCGTCTGATCCATTATGGCCAGCACACTGGATAGACGAGATGGAGAGAAATTCCCTCATGATGACTATTACAGAGGAAGAAAAAGTATTATGTGCCACCTTCATGCTCAAAGGCGATGCACATCACTGGTGGAAATCTAGCCGGGACTATCTATTGACCAAGCACGCCCAACTGACTTGGGCTGTTTATAAAGAAGCTTTCTTCGAGAAATATTTTCCACGAAGCTTCAGAGATTCTATGGAGAAGGAGTTTCTGAGTCTATATCGGGGGCGGATGTCGGTGGATGCGTACCAACAGCGTTATGAAGAGCTGTTTTTCTTCGCACCACCGAGTATGCGGGAAGAAGAAACCAAAACCCGTAGGTTCGTCACGGGACTGAGAGGAAGCATCAGAGAGCATGTTCTGGGCTTAAAAAAGAAGATTTATAATGAAGCTGCCCAAATAGCTCGAGTCATTGAATCGAGCCAGAAGGAGAGTTATTTCACACAGAACCGGGAGGCCAGCTGGAAATTCTTATAACGGAGGCAATAACAAGACATATAAGCCTTTCTACCCTCAGAATTTTAATGCTGGAACCAAGACTACTCCAAGGACTCAACCTCAGCCAAAGCCAAATTCTGAAAGCCCGAAGTGTTATAACTACAACCAACCGAGACATATGGCAAGGGAGTGCCTTAAGCCCAAGAAGCAGTTCCATCAGGGATGGGTATATGCTGTTACGTCCGAGGATGCGGCCGCATCACCCGATGTGGTCACAGGTATGACTGAAACTTCTTAAAGTTGTAATTACATTGTATGAGCATGTAGACTAAGTTAAAATAAATCACAGGTATCGTACCTATAAATGGCGCACCCGCCAGAGTACTCTTTGATTCAAGAGCTACTCATTCATTTATATCTGTGTCATTCGGAAAGAAGATAAACTTATAAACTTACCCATCAAAACATTAGACTACAAATTACTTGTACGGTCACCGATGGGATTAGAAGTGGAATTAGAAAAAGGATATGGACCATGTCCAGTCCGCATTGGTGAGAAAACCTTAGATGCAACTTTGATACAACTTGAGATGGCAGACTTTGACGTCATCTTGGGAATGGACTGGTTAGCTCGGCATTCTGCGAACCTACTATGCACCGAAAAGAAGCTAACATTTAAAGACCAAGCAGGAGAAAATTTTAGTTTTATGGGAACCAAACTTCCCCGTAGACGCAAGCTCATACTCTCAACACTAAAGGCTAAGAAGTGCCTCGAGAAGGGGGCAGTGGGGTATCAAGTGTCAGTGATTGACCTAACCAAGGAAGCACCACAAATGGATGATATTGAAGTCATGCGGGACTATCCCGACGTATTTTCGGAGGAACTACCAGGTTTACCACCCGACTGAGCGACAGAGTTTGTGATAGACCTTGTACCTGGAGCCGCACCCGTATCAAAAGCACCTTATAGAATGGCTCCTACGGAACTAAAGGAACTGAAAGTGCAACTACAAGAACTACTGGACAAGGGTTATATTCGACCTAGTATATCACCATGGGGAGCGCCGATGTTATTCGTGAAGAAGAAGGACGGTAGTGTTCCATTATGCATCGACTATTGGGAGTTGAATAAACTGACATTCAAGAATCGATACCCACTACCATGGATCGATGACTTGTTCGATCAGTTGCAAAGAGAAAAGGTATTTTCTAAGATCGATCTTCGATCGGGCTATCATCAATTGAAGATTAAAGAGGGTGATATTCCTAAGACAGCTTTCAGGACCTGATACGGACATTATGAGTTCTTGGTCATGTCTTTTGGATTAACGAACGCACCAACAACTTTTATGG
>CM053276.1:45016549-45096303 GCA_028583415.1 Protea cynaroides | reverse complement strand
CTACGACAGAGACCGTGAGGCAACGCCTCCTCCTTCGCCTCCAGCTTCCTGATTGTACTTTTATTTTTCTTTCTTGTACTACAGAGTAACTGTCCGAGTTGTGGACTGTACTCTGCTTTCATTATGTATATACATTCTATTTCTCTCTCTCATTGTATGTATCTTGTTTCCCCTTTAATAGATATATTATTCTCTTTTAAATTTGGTCTCAATCATCACTTGTGCTTACAGTGTGTTTATATTAAAACTTTTAATTTATTCTATCTCAGTTCATATTTGTCTCGAATGTATGTTAGTTTAGCGGGCAAGGCCTGAGAAGCTCTGATACCAAGTTGTCACACCACAATTTTGGTCTAACCAGAATGGTGTGATGAACCGCTAATAAACCAACGGTTCAACCAGGATCTCGAATAGGCTATCCCTGTTTTATCCAAACTTTCACACATCCATAATCATAATCAGAGTAATACACAATAGCGAAAAATCTATAATAAAATGAACTGAGCAACTAAGATGATATCATTAATTTAATAGAAAATTATTCTGTTTTCAACTGAGACATAAATATTTAAATATCAAATACAAGTCTCTATTAAATTCAATAAAAGAAACATATAAAAATATCTAATCAAATACACACGAGTTGCACTTGCAAGAGGAGTCGTGTGTATCATCTTCAGCTCCAGCGTCCATTGCTATATTCCCGTACGCAGACGCATTCATATAGTCTTCAACTGTGTAACCTACATCATCAACTAAAAATATTCGACGTCGAGGGGTGAGCACACAACACGGCTCAGTGAGTAGCCAAAACAATGCAACATTACATATGCTTGCACATCAATTTATATCATTGGTCTGGTTTGAAGTTTGCAATATGCAATAGAAAGGTTGAGGTAGCCAAAGGTCGCGTTTATTGACTCCGCCTCTATACACGAGGGTGTGAAGTTATCCGAAGATCACGTTTATCGTCAACTCACATGCACCCAATCATGAACAATATATAACAAAGGTTACGTTTATTGCTATATAGTGCCATACCAACACGTAAGCCCCTGCTGGTGAGGGCTGCAAACTGGGCTTGCAACTAACCAATCCTAATGCCAAACAGTGTATCCAAGGCCTCACCCCAGCATCCCTCAGAATGTCCATAGAGATAGAGCTAAGGCCCCCGGTAGAGTCAGAGACTACAAGGACCGAGACCACCTCCCCTGATACTCTACGACATAATAGTTCTGCTAAAGTAATGGCGATATGACGATGCCAATGCACAAGACTTGAGTTAGAGATAGAGCTAAAGTGCTGTGACCCGCCAAAGTTTAACGTTTATTAACGTTCTCATCACACCTCCCCTGATACTCGCTCGCATCAAGCACATCAACCACACACATACAAGCACATGCCTATTCCTATCATCATCATCATCATCATGTTATATACAATAAAGTAAATATGCATGAACAAATAATAGAAATATTGGATGGCATACTGTATACACATAACAATCATATTCGCATAGAATCAAACATAGCATAGGACTCAAGAAATAGAAAATAGTTTACTATTAACCAATTTAGTTTGGAGTTAAGGTTCCTCACCTTAGCTTGCTAATAGATATTTTTCCAAGCTTTAGAATCACCTCTACAGTGTTATTATGATGTTAGCAACCTAACAAAGTCGATAGAATTTAATTAGAGTTAATTTCCAATTTAAAAACCATACTGTTATATGAGGGTCGATCAAAGGGTCGATGCTCAGAATGCATAGGGTCGATGGGTCTATCGACCCTGTCCTCTGTCTGAACTTCCCGAATGCCGAGGGTCGATGGTCAGGGTGCATAGGGTCGATGGGTCTATCGACCCTGTGTGCTACCCTCTGTGCAATCAGGTCCAATTTCTAGTTTTTAATTCATTCTTCATGTTTGGGGTCCTATGGCTTGCTTCCACATTCCATTAAACATTCATTCCATGGTCTGAAACCATGATTCATCCTCCTAGATGGCTTTCATGCATTATCCAAGGTTTTTCCATGACAACCTAACCATGGATGGATGGTTTGGGTTTCTCCGAAATCCTACACTCAACCATATCTAGCCTAAGGTCTGTAGAAACTCATGGAATTAGTATCCATACCTGAGAAGATTACTTTTCTCTGGAAATCCTTCTCCTTTTTGCTAAGTCTTCTTCCTTGCCTCTTTTCTTCCTCTTTTCCTTCTTCTCTCTTTCTCTCAATTCAATTAGTGTTGTGAAAGGAGTGAAAGTAGCTTAGGGACGTCCTTTAAATAGTGTAGGAATGTCCTATAATAGTCCCATTAAGATTTGGAAAGAATCCCAATCGAAAATTAGGAAGTTTCCTAATTTCAGTTTCGACAGTAAGTGAGGGTCGATTAGAGGGTCGATGATCCCGTCGACCCTGTGGTCTGACACTGTCCGACCCTCTGTCCATTTTTCAGGGTCTGAGTTTCTAATTTGAGAGGGTCGACCCTGTTTAGCTGGGTATGCGACCCTTGCTCTATTTTAAGTGTTTTTGGGTCGATTTGATACCTGGGATCTCACTCTCCTTCACGCCCTTGGTCCATTGACTCGACCATGATGGGTAAACCTGGTTCAAGGTGGTAAGACCGGGTTAGTTTGACACGGGTCTTACAAGTACCATCCGGGCAAAGCAAATGTGGTGGCTGACGCCTTAAGCAGAAAGTGGGCATCGAAACCTGAGGCCGGGGCAAGTACAAATGCTGCATTGTATGCTGCAGCCTCAAGTTCAATGGAAATTGATGAAGAACATATTATAGAGATTGCAGAAGATCCAGTTGAGCAAGGCTTAATTCATAAGTTCACCATGATGTTCGCCGCTTTGAAGATCTCACCGGATCTAGTTGTTGAAGTCAAAAATAGCGATCCCTACAGGATCCACATCTCAAGACAAGTACAAGAAGACCTAGAGAAGGGTATGAGCAATCCCGACTTTACCTTGGATTTAGACAAGGTACTCGGGTATCGTGGACGTTATGTATACCTGAGAGTGAAGACTGCAATATCAGAGATCGAGTTATGACTGAAGCTCATTACACTCCATATTCGGTACATCCAGGAAGTACCAAAATGTACCATGATTTAAGAAGACTTTATTGGTGAAGGGGTATGAAAGCAGATATAGCTCATTTCGTGTTCCAATGTTTGAATTGTCAACAAGTTAAAGCAGAAAGGCAGAGACCCACAGGTTTATTACAACCATTACCAGAACCTGCATGGCAGTGGGATTGCATTACTATGGATTTCGTCACTGGCCTACCTTTGACACCATGGTCAGTGGATGTAGTATGGGTTATAGTCGACCGACTCACCAAGACAGCTCGATTTATTGCGGTCAGACCTCAGTATACCATGGAGAAACTGGCCAAGTTATATGTTGATAATATAGTTAGACTTCATGGCGTCCCAGAGAGTATAGTATCTGACAGAGATCCCCGTTCCACATCAAAGTTCTAGGAAGGATTACAGAAAGCTATGGGAACAAAGTTGAAGTTCAGTACAACTTTTCACCCTCAGACGGACGGACAGTCAGACGAACTATTCAAATTTTAGAAGATATGCTCCGAGCTTGTGCATTAGATTTCAAGGGAGCTTGGGATGAGAAACTATCACTTATCGAGTTTTCTTATAACAACAGCTATCAGGCTACAATTCAGATGGCCCCATATGAAGCACTCTACGGGAAGAAGTGTCGTACACCTCTGTTATGGAACGAGGTGGGAGAAAGAAGAATTGTAGGACCGGAGTTTGTTGAAGAAACTTGTCGAGTGATTGATCAGATCAAAGAAAGAGTAAAGACAGCCCAAGTTCGACAGAAGCACTATGCAGATAATCGACGTCGAGATCTGGAGTTTGCAGTGGGTGACAAAGTATTCTTGAAGATATCACCGGTTCGAGGTCTGAAAAGGTTTGGTAAGAAGGGGAAGCTATGCCCTAGGTATGTGGGACCATACGAGATATTGGCTAGACGGGTTAATGTAGCATATCAATTGGCTCTACCACCATCTATATCAAGTGTTCATGATGTGTTCCATGTATCATTGTTGAAAAAATATGTCAGAGATCCATCGCACATCTTGACAGCCCCCCAGACTTGACTGAAGACTTAACATTTGAAGTGGTGCCTGTGACGCTCTCAAGCCGAAAGGTACAACAACTTCGAACCAAGGATATTCATTATGTGAAGGTGCATTGGAGAACCCAAAATGTCAAAGAAATTACTTGGGAAGAGGAGAGCGCAATGAGGAAGGAGTATCCTAATCTTTTCGACAATCAAGGTACGTTCAAATTTCGAGGCCAAAATTTCTTTTAAGGGTGGGGGAGTTGAGAGACCTACATGCAAATTTCGGGGATGAAATTTCTTTTAAGGGTGGGGGAGTTGTAAGACCCGCACTCCGTAAATCTGGTCTAAACCTTTGTTTTGTGTCGCAGCAGGTCTTCCTATCATCACCGAGCCAGACGGGACGAGCGAATGACAAACAGGTACGAAATCAGACCAAAGACGATCAAATCAACATGATTTTATGTTGACCGGTCAATGGTACCGGTCTTGGTACCGGTCGACCGGTCAGCTCTGCGCAGCTGACTACGGAGATCCAAAAATTGATCTCTGTGGGTCCCACTTTCCTAAACCCTAATGCCTGAACCTTCCTATTCCTAATATGGTTACTAAACCCTAATTCTATCCTATAAATACACCCTTAAACCTCCTCAAATCCTTTTCATTGTCTCTCACAAACCCTAGAGAAGAGAAGGAGGTTGTAAAGGAGAGGGAGCTAGGAAGAAGAAGGAGGTACCACCATTGCCGTTCGACGATGCTCACTTTACACCAGTTGACAATAAGTGTTTAACCACTCTTCTTACCCTATGACCCTAGGATAGTGGTGTGGGTAGATCAATACCATGCAAAGTAGGTATTGATCTAAAACCCAAACTGGACCTTAAAACCCTAAGTTGTCGTCAAACCCTAGATTCGAGTTTCAAGATGATATTCATCGAATAAGACTTGAATGAGTTGGAGATAACTCAAACTCAAAGCTCAGACTTAGAATGGATAGGAGAAACCCTGGAAATCCATGGAGGATGATCGACGGCAGTCGAAAAAATCCAAGTATGGTCTTCCGGAGACATATCGATCGACTAAACCGGTTGCACACAGTGCGGCCGATATGTTGCCACCGGTATCTTCCGGGAGGCTGGTCTGTGGGAACCGGCTGACCATACCAGTCGCCAGTCTTCCCCATAGAATTGCGACCGGTACATGCCACCGGTCAACTCTGTGAGGGTATTTTGTAATCTTGTTGGTTTTCGACCAACATGAAACCCTAAGAAAAATATTCTAATGAAACCCTAATAATATTGTAGGACTTTGTGACTTTCCGTTTGGATCTTGCGACGTGGAGCAAGCTAACAAACAAGCGTCAGGTAAGGAAATCTGATCTAAACCTAATAATTAATGGACAGTAAATCTTTGTCATTAACACTGCATATATATGATGTGATGTTTGTGCATATTCACATGCCATCCTTTACTTTCAGATATTATTATTGTTCATGCATTGATAGGATGTGATTATTAAGCATGTGATTGCTTTCGTTAGTGTGTGGAGTGGGGCATGGGCCTGGGATCATTCCTCACACTAGCACCTTTTGTAGTATTCTGTCTTAACATGCTTGGTATGGGTGGGGCATCAGGGGAAGGTCGTGGTACGGTGGTCTCTGATGTTGATGCTGGCCTGGCCATGGTTATGTGGCATTGTGGTCTCCGAGGTCGACGCTGGCTTGTCCACGATGCTTTAGCTCTATCTCTATGCCGTAGGGAGTTATGTTGGGATAGGGTCTACCTGTGTATTGTTCTATCCTATTGTGTTAGTTGTGGATAGGGTATCAGGGGGAGGTGAGGTATTGTGGTCTCCAGCCCGGCCTGCACGCTCTAGCTCTATCTCTATGCCATAGATGGCTGTGCTGGGATAGAGCGTACATTGATGACATATACGATTGGTTAGTTACGAGCCCAGTTTGCGAGCCCTGACCAGTAGGGTCTTAGGTACTGGTATGGGTAGAGCAACAGGGGAGGCACGGGGGTATCTTAGCTCTATCTCTATTCCATGATGGGTGCATATGGGCCGGTGGTGGTGTGATTCCATGCGGTGCCACACACTCGTGTATAGAGGTGCGGGGGCCACCAAACCTTCCTATAGCACATTGCAAACTTAAACCAGACTACAGCATAAAATGATTGTTACTCATCTATAATATTGTAAAACTGTCTGATTGTCTTACTGAGCTAAGTTGTGAGCTCACCCTTTGTATATTCATTGTTTTTAGATGTTGATGCAGGTTATACGGTGGACGACTACATGAACGCTTCGGCATATGGTGATGTTGCTGCTCTGGGTGTACAGGCAGGAGAGGACGAGCATGACGCTTCATGCGAGTGCCCTTTCTGCGTGTACCTTTGATTTGACTTTTATTTATTTTCAGTTATTTTCAGTTGGATTAAGTGGGTGTAAAGATATTATATTTATGTTTGGATTCTGAATAATTGGATATTTTATTTAAATTTATCAATAGATTCTCAGTTCATTTTATTTAAAGACTTCCATTGTCTTATTTATATTCTGATTGTGGTTATGTGCAATGGTTTGTATTTGTGGACACGGTCTATTCGAGATCCTGGTGTGAACCGTTGGTTCAATGACGGTTCACTCACACCATTCTGGTTGGATCAGAATTGGGGTGTGACAAATATCTTCCAGTCGTAGTGCTTCCTTGGTTAGGTCGACCACTGATACTAGATACCCAACTGCCCCCTTATCAAGGCACTTCTTAGCCATCAGTGCTGAGAGTATAAGCTTGCGTCTACGGGGAAGTTTGGTTCCCGAAAAACTGAATTTTGCTCCTTCTTTGTCTTTGAATGTTAGCTTCTTTTCGGCGCATAATAGGTTTGCAGAATGTTGAGCTAACCAGTCCATTCCCAAGTTGATGTCAAAGTCTGCCATCTCAAGTTGTATCAAGGTTGCATCTAAGGTTTTCTCGCCAATGAGAACTGGACATGGTCCATAACCTTTCTTTAATTCCACTTCTAACCCCATTGGTGACCGTACAAGTAGTTTGTAGTCCAATGTTTTGATGGGTAGATTCAATTTCTTTCCGAATGACACAGATATAAAGGAATGAGTAGCTCCTGAATCAAAGAGTACTCTAGCGGGTATGCCGTTTATAGGTACGATACCTGTGATTTATTTTTACTTAGTCTACATGCTCATGCAATGTAATTACAACTAAAAAGGTTTCAGTCATACCTGTGACCACATCGGGTGATGCGGCAGCATCCTTGGATGTAACAGCATATACTCATCCTTGATGTACTTGCTTTTTGGGCTTAGGACACTCCCTTATCATATGTCCCACTTGATTGCAGTTGTAACATCTCGGACCTTCAGAATTTGGCTTTGGTTGCTGTTGCGTTACCAGGGTAGTCTTGGATGCAGCAGTAAAGCCTTGAGCACAGATGGGTTTAAATGTCTTGCTGTTCCCTCCATCATAGGCGTTTCCGGCTGACCTTTTTATGCCTCTGTTCTGTGTAAAGTAGCTTTCCTTCTGGCTCGATTCTATGACTCGAGTAATTTGGACAGCATCATTATATATCTTCTTTTCCAAGCCCAGAACATGCTCTCTGATGCTTCCTCTCAGTCCCGTGACAAACCTACGAGTCTTAATGTCTTCTTCCTGCATGCTGAGTGGTGCAAAGAAATACAACTCTTCGTAACGCTGTTGATATGCATCCACGGATATCTGTCCCTGACATAAACTCAGGAATTCCTTCTCCATAGAGTCTCTGAAGCTTCGGGGAAAAAACTTCTCGAAGAACGCTTCTTTATAGATAGTCCAAGTCAGTAGGGCGTGCTTAGTCAATAGGTAAGTCCTAGTAGATTTCCACCAATGATGTGCGTTACCCTAAAGCATGAAGGTGGCACATAGTACTTTTTCTTCTTCAGTGATAGTCATCATAAGAAAGTTTCTCTCAATCTCGTCGATCCAATGTGCTGGCCATAACGGATCCGACGGTTTACCGTTAAATTCATTGGGCTTCATCTTCAGAAATCTCTCAACCAGTCGAGAGTGATCCAGCTGATTTTGGGGGTATGCCCCAAACATGGGTTGTGGATACTGAGAGTTAACTTGAGCTGCTTCCAGACTTGGTACTGGAATCTGTGCAGCTGGTGGTTGAGGTGTTTCAGGTGCTGGGTGGTTACCCACCGGTGCTGCACTGGCTTGTCCCGTCTGCATGGGTGTAGCATGTGCGGCTTGGAACATGATTCCCATTGCAACTTGCATTTTAGCCTGTGCGTGTTGCATCTGTTGCAGTTGCTGTGCTAAATTCATCACCACTGTTTCTAACTCTGGTGGTGGAGGTGGCAAGTTTGTAGGATTTTTCGGATTTGGGTTTTCTGGTACAAATATATTCTCTTGGTTAGTTTCCTCCATAGGTGGTGGTGGTGGAACTGCATTTTGGCTCTGTCTGGTTACTCTACGTCCATACATAATTTCTTCTGAGATTGGTGGTGCCTGAAAATCATCAAAATAGGTGAGACAATCATTTATACTTCATGTAGGCACGTTAACCGATGTAAAATTCCAAAATTTCCAGCTCATTTTATAGAAAACACTATCTTTTCTATGCAGGGTTGATGGTGGGGGTTGATGGTAGGTCCGACCCTCAGTATCCGACCCTGAGAATGACATGTTCTTCCCGAGAGCTGAGGGTCGATGTGAGGGTCGATGGGTGTGATGAACCGCTAACAAAGTTGTCACACCCCAATTCTGCATTATTCAGAACGGTGTGACGAACCGCTAAGAAACCAACGGTTCAACCAGGATCTCGAGTAGGCTATATCCATGTTATCTAAACTCTATACATCCACATAAATAATCAGAGTAAATAAAACAAATAATGAAAGTCTTATAATAAATGAACTGAGAATCTATTGTGATATCAATATTTAAATAACAAAATTATTTTGTATCAACTAAGACATAAATAAATAAATATCCAATACATGTCTTTAATAAATCCAAATAAATAAACTAAATATCTAATCGAATACACATGAGTTGCAATCGCAAGAGATTTCATGTGTATCCACTTCATCTTCAGCTACCATCGCTGCAACGTTCCCGTACTCTGGAGCATTTATATAATCTTAAACGGTTAAACCTGCATCATCAACTAAAAATATTCAACGTCGAAGGGTGAGCACACATCATGGCTCAGTGAGCAAACAAAACAATGCAACAATACATATGCATGCAATCAATTTATATCTTTGGTCCGGTTTAAAGTTTGCACTGTGCTATAGAAAGGATAGGTGGCCGCTGCACCTCTATACACAAGTGTGTGGATACGCCCAATGACTCCTGCACTGTCGCCCACAGCACCCAAAATGGCACAATATACACCCCATGAAAACGGAATGGCTGTACCGATTGATACCATACCAACAAATAAACCCCTGCTGGCTAAGGTTACAAACTGGGCTCGCAACTAACCAATCCTAATGCCAAACAGTGTATCCAAGGCCTCACCCCAGCATCCCTCAGAACATCCATAGAGATAAAGCTAAGGCTCCCCGGTACAGTCAGAGACTACAAGGACCAAGACCACCTCCCTTGATGCTCTACGACATAATAGTTCTGCTAAGGCAATGGCGATACGACGACATCAGTAGACATGACTTAAGTAGACCATGGCACAATATACACCCCATGAAGAATCATGGTTGTACCGATTGATACCATCCCTACCCTCACCATATACATTGGCCAAACACAAACATTCACATGCTTATTCCTACTCATCATCATCATCATCATGTTATAAGCAGTAAAGTAAATATGCATGAATAATTAATAAAAATATTGGATAGCATGTTGAATGCACGGTCCACATGATGATGTAGGGAAGGCAGACTGGCTGTCTAGTGCAGATACTATATATCAGAAACTGGGTCTGCTGAGAAACCCTCTCGTAGTGCCCACTCTACGGAATCAGATTATGCTGGATAATCTTGGAGAAGACCCGTGGAGCTGGACGCAGGTAACAATCTCTCATCTGCCAGCGATCAGGTCGTAGCAGCTGATTGTCGATCTTTGCCCTCATCTCCATGGAAACAAACTGGGGCTCTCCAGGCGCACAGTACACCATGGGGTCATCATAAGGAATGCCCAGTAGGTTGGCCAGTTGCCGATAGTCAAATGAAATGTGCACCCCTTTAACATAGCTAGTGATGCACAAATCTTGACCACTCTCAACGTCATTGTAATTCCCTACCACCTGGAGATTACAATAGAACTGGCGCACCAAATCCGGGAATGTGCATGCGTCGTAAGTGATGACAGGGAGCCACCCCATATCACCGAATGCTCTCTCTACGTTGAACAAGGCTAGTTTAGCCAAGTTCACCATACGACCACCCTCCACTTTCTTACAAACATAGTTGGCATACTGTGCCTCGACTTCGTTGGAGGGGAAGCGAAGCGGATCACGAACTCTGGGTACCTTGGTACGAGCCATGGTATCTGCAAATAAGAAAGAAAAAGGGAGATAAGGAGTTAATGGGATAAAAATCTAAAATTTGACATTTTAACGACGTAAGTTGGCCAAAAACCTCACTTTTCACCCCTACACGTGGGCAGGAGGACTTACGTAGGTTCTAACATATCCTACAACACACATACAGTAGGAAATTTTAACTAATGATGTCCAATTTGAAGAAATTTCAAGAAATCAAAAATTTCGACAAAGTAGGGCAAAAAGAGCAAAAATCCAAGTTTCTCGATAACCAACCGATGGAACTCAAAAAAATTTTAGGCCTTTCATTCCTCGAGACACCAATAACAAAATCCCCCAATAAAAATCAAATTTTTACGGTTGAAAAAAGTTTAATTTGAAAGATACAAGTTAAATGGATAAAAACCTAGAAATGAAAACCTAAAAACAAGGAAAAATGGGAGAACATACCTGTAGGGATGACGTGGACGTCGAAACCCAGACTCAAACTGACCAAAAACACTAGAGTGGCACTGTAGCAACTCAGAGGGGAGAGACGAGTCGAAACAGGAGGGAAATAACAAAGAATGAATCAGAATCGGCTCTTAAAAATCTGATTTTTGGTCTGAGGGTTGGACAATTCGACCAGAACCATCGACCCTCAGATCGACCCTCCCATCGACCCTCGGCTCTCGAGAATCTGATAGAAAACTAAGGGTCGGATACTGAGGGTCGAACACCCATCGACCCTTACATCGACCCTCAGCTCTCGGGAAGAACAGGTCATTTCCAGGGTCTAATACTAAGGGTCGGACATACCATCGACCCTCATCATCGACCCTGCATAGAAAAGACAGTGAATTTGTTATAAAATGAGTTGAAATTTGAAATTTTGCATCGGTTAACATGCCTACATGGAGTATCAATGATTTTCTCACTTATTTTGATGATTTTCAGGCACCACCAATCTCAGAAGAAATTATGTCTGGACGTAGAGTAACCAGACAAAGCCGAAATGCAGTTCTACCACCACCACCTGTGGAGGAAACTAACCAGGAGAATATATATGTCCCAGGAAATCCAGATCAGGCAAATCCTACAAATTTGCCACCTCCACCACCAGAGTTAGCAACAGTGGTGATGAACTTAGTACAACAGTTGCAACAGATGCAACATGCATAGGCTCAAATGCAAGTTGCCATGGGAATCATGTTCCAAGCCACACATGCTATACCCATGCAGATGGGACAAGCCAGTGCAGCACCGGTGGGTAACCACCCAGCACCACAAACACCTCAACCACCAGCTGCATAGATTCCAGTACGAGGTCTGGAAGCAGCCCAGGTTAATTATCAGTATCCACAACCTATGTTTAGGGCATACCCCCAAAATCAGATGGATTACTCTCGGCTGGTTGAGAGATTTCTGAAGATGAAGCCCAGGGAATTTAACAGTAAACCATCGGATCCGTTATGGCTAGCACATTGGATCGACGAAATGGAGAGAAACTTTCTGATGATGACTATCACCGAAGAAGAGAAAGTACTATGTGCCACCTTCATGCTAAAGGGTGACGCACATCATTGGTGGAAATCTACCCGGGCCTATTTATTGACCAAGCATGCCCTATTGACTTGGGCTATTTATAAAGAAGCTTTCTTTGAGAAGTATTTTCCACGAAGCTTCAGAGATTCGATGGAGAAGGAGTTCCTGAGTTTATATCAGGGACAGATGTCAGTGGATGCATATCAACAGCATTATGAGGAGCTGTTTTTCTTCGCAACACTTAGCATGCAAGAAGAGGACACCAAGACCCGTAGGTTTGTCACGGGACTTAGAGGAAACATCAGAGAGCACGTTCTGGGCTTAGAAAAGAAGATTTATAATGAAGCTGTCCAAATCGCTCGAGTTATTGAATCGAGCCAGAAGGAAAGCTACTTTACATAGAACAGAGGCATGAAAAGGCCAACGTGAAATTCATACAACGGAGGTAATAACAAGACATACAAACCTTTCCGTCCTCAGAATTTCACTGCTGCCCCCAAGACCACTCAAGCAGCTCAGCAGCAACCAAAGCCAAATTCTGAAGGTCCGAGATGTTACAACTGCAACCAAGTGGGACACATGATCAGGGAGTGTCCTAAACCCAAGAAGAAAGTATATCAAGGACGAGTATACGCTGTTACATCCGAGGATGCTGCCGCATCACCCGATGTGGTCATAGGTATGACCGAAACCTTTTAAGTTGTAATTACATTGTATGAGCATGTAGACTAAGTAAAATAAATCACAGGTATCGTACCAATAAATGGCGGACCCGCCCGAGTACTCTTTGACTCAGGAGCTACTCATTCCTTTATATCGGTGTCATTCAAAAAGAAGATGGATTTACCCATAAAAACATTGGACTACAAACTACTTGTACGATCACCGATGGGGTTAGAAGTGGAACTAGAGAAAGGTTATGGACCATGTCCAGTTCTCATTGGCGAGAAAACCTTAGATGCAACCTTGATACAACTTGAGATGGCAGACTTTGACGTCATCTTGGGAATGGACTGGTTAGCTCGGCATTCTGCAAACTTGTTATGCGCAGAAAAAAAGCTAACATTTAAAGACAAAGAAGGAGCAGAATTCAGTTTTGCGGGAACCAAACTTCCCCATAGACGCAAACTCATAATCTCAACACTAAAGGCTAAGAAGTGCCTTGAGAAGGGAGCAGTCGGGTATCTAGTATCAGTGGTAGACCTAACCAAGGAAGCACCACAAATGGAAGATATTGAAGTCGTGCGGGACTATCCCGACGTATTTTCGGAGGAACTTCCAGGATTACCACCTGACTGAGCCACCGAGTTTGTGATAGATCTTATACCTGGAGCCGCACCAGTATCAAAAGCACCTTACAGAATGGCTCCTACTGAACTGAAGGAACTGAAAGTGCAACTACAGGAACTGCTGGACAAGGGTTATATTTGACCCAGTATATCACCATGGGGAGCGCCGGTACTATTCGTGAAAAAGCAGGACGGTAGCGTTCGATTATGCATTGACTATCGGGAGTTGAATAAACTGACAATGAAGAATCGATATCCACTACCTTGGATCGATGACTTGTTCTATCAGTTTCAAGGAGCAAAAGTATTTTCTAAGATCGATCTTTGGTCAGGCTATCATCAGATGAAGATTAAAGAAGGTGATATTCCTAAGACAGCTTTCAGGACTAGATATGGACATTATGAGTTCTTGGTCATGTCTTTTGGATTACCAAATGCACCGGCAACTTTCATGGAACTTATGAACCGGGTCTTCCACAATATGTTGGACACATCGGTCATAGTATTTATTGATGACATATTGGTATACTCCAAGGACAAGGAAACCCATATCAAGAACCTAAACGCCGCCCTACAGCGTTTAAGGAAAGAGAAGTTATATGCCAAATTTTCAAAGTGTGAGTTTTGGATAAGTGAAGTCGCCTTCCTAGGCCATGTAGTATCCGATGAAGGAATCAAAGTGGACCCCAGCATGATCGAGGCTATTGTAAAGTGGGAAGCACCAAAGAGCGTTTCAGAAATTAGAATTTTTTTGGGTCTCGCTGGTTATTATCGGAGATTCGTAGAAGACTATTCCTGGATTGTTGTACCTCTCACCAGTCTGACTAAGAAAGGTGAAAAGTTTGTGTGGACGGATAAATGTGAGAAGAGGTTCCAAACATTGATGACCAGATTGATATCCGCTCCGATTTTGACTATTCCTGTTCTAGGACAGACATTTACCTTATACACTGATGCATCAGGATTGGGATTGGGATGTGTACTTATGCAAGGAGAGCAAGTAATTGCTTATGCCTCGAGACAGTTGAAGATACGTGAGAAAAATTACCCTACTCATGATTTGGAGTTAGCGGCAGTAGTACATGCTGTCAAGATATGGAGACATTACTTATACGAAGAGAAATTTTAGATTAAGTTGGACCATAAAATTCTTACTTTTTTATTTAATCAGAAGGAATTGAATATGAGACAAAGGAGATGGCTAGAACTATTAAAAGACTATGATTGTGCTATCCAGTATCATCTGGGGAAAACTAATGTAGTAGCAGATGCGTTGAGTAGAAAGGCAATGATAAAATTTCAAGGAGAGGTTAGCACAACTGCAGCAATGTGTACTACCGAAATGGTATTCAATCACGGCAATGAGCAATATGTGATAGACCCAACGGATGAATCAGCCAACTAAGGGTTTATTCATCGGTTTTCAAATATGTTCGCTGCTTTGAAGATTATACCGGATATAATGGATGAAGTAAAGATAGTTATTAAATCAGATCCTTATCTGAGAACAGTACTAGAAGATATCAAGAAAGGTAGGACTAATCCTGAGTTCACCTTGGACGAAGAGAGAGTACTGAAATACAAAGGAAGAATATGTGTACCTGAAACAGAAAGTGTGGACATTAGACACCGACTGATGAAAGAAGCCCATACCACCATCTATTCGATACATCCTGGAAGTACAAAAATGAATCATGATCTAAAGAAACTATATTGGTGGAGGGAAATGAAAGCAGATGTAGCCAAGTTCGTGTCTCAATGCCAAAATTGTCAGAAAGTAAAGGCTGAACGACAAAGTCCCGCAGGACTGTTACAGCCATTATCGAAACCAGCATGGAAATGGGACTGCATCACTATGGACTTCGTCACAGGATTACCACTGACTCCTCGGGTAGTTGACGCAGTTTGGGTGATTGTAGATCGTTTGACAAAAATAGCTCGCTTCATACCTATACGACCTCAATATACACTAGAAAGGTTAGCAAAGCTGTATGTGGATAATATCATTCGATTACATGGTGTACCATATGGCATTGTATCCGATAGAGATCCACGATTTACTTCCATGTTTTGGGAAGGGTTGCAAAAGGCTCTGGGTACAACATTGAAGTTCAGTACTGCATTCCACCCACAGACAGACGGACAGTCAGAGCGTACAATTTAGATTCTAGAAGAGATGCTACGAGCATGTGTAATTGATTTCAAAGGATCATGGGATGAAAAGTTACTATTGATCGAGTTTGCGTATAACAATAGCTATCAGGTTACTATACAGATGTCACCTTATGAAGCACTGTATGGCAGAAAGTGTCGAACTCCTTTATTTTGGAATGATGTTTGAGAACGTAGTATTGTTGGACCAGAATTTGTTGAAGGGACTTGTCGAGTGGTCGACATTATCAAGGAAATAGTGAGAACAGCTCAGAACCGTCCGAAGCAATATGCAGATACTCGACGTAGAGATCTAGAGTTCGCTGTAGGTGTTAAAGTATTTTGAAGGTATCGCCTATGCAAGGATTGAAAACGTTCGGACAGAAAGGGAAACTAAGTCCAAGATATGTTGGGCCGTATGAAATTCTAGCTAAGCGTGGTAAAGTGGTTTATCAGTTAGCACTACCACCATCTATGTCAAGTGTGCATGACGTATTTCACATTTCCCTATTGAAGAAGTATGTCAAGGATCCAACGCATGTGTTGACAGTAGATTTACCAGATTGGACTGATGATTTGACATTTGAAGTAACACCAACTGAAATCACCAGGCAAAAGATTTAACGTCTACGCAACCGAGATATCTATTATGTTAAGGTCACATGGAAAAGTAGAGACATGGAAGAAATTACATGGGAAGAAGAAAATGCTATGCGAAAGCAATACCCTCACTTATTTGATTCAGAAGGTACGTACAATTTTGAGGACGAAATTTTTATAAGTAGGGGGGAGTCGTGTCAATCTAATCCGGTCTTATCACCTTGAACCAGGTTTACCCATCATGGTCGAGTCAAATGGACCAAGGGCGTGAAGGAGAACCAGATCCCAGGTATCAAATCGACCCTAAAACACTTAATTTAAGGGGAGGGTCGCATACCCAGCCAAGGAGGGTCGGACCCCCAAAAACAGAAAGTCAGACCCTCAGTTTTGAAGGGAGGGTCAGACAACCGTCGACCCTCCCATCGACCCTCGATTGCCGTCGAAACTAAAATTAGGAAATTTCTTAATTTTCGATTTGGATTCTTTCTTAATCTCTAAGGGACTTAATTTAGGATGTTCCTACTCTATTTAAAGGACGTCCCTAAGCCTCTTTCACTCCTTTTACAACCCTAATTGAATTGAGAGAAAGAGAAGAGAAGGAAAAGGAGAAGAAGAGAAGCAAGGAAAAGAAGATAGCAACAAGGAGAAGAGTTGCAGAGAGGGAATAATCTTCTCAGGTATGGATACTAATTCCATAAGTTTCTATAGACCTTAGGTTAGATAATGATGAGAGTATGATCTCGGAGAAACCCAAACCATCAACCCATGGTTAGGTTTTCATAGAAAACTATGGGAGATTACATGAAAGCTATATAGGTTGATGATTCATGGTTCTAGACCATGGAATGAATGTTGAATGGACTATATGAGCAAGTCATAGGACCCCAAACACGAAGAATGGACTAAAAAGAGGGAATTAGACCAAAATACACCAAGGGTCGCACAGAGGGTCGATGACCATCTAACGCTAGGTGATCCTGAGTATCGACCCTCAGTGTTCGGGAAGTTCAGATTTTGGGGAGGGTCGCACCCAGGGTCGATCAGGACTCTGACCCTACCTCCGACCCTCAGTTAACAGAATGATTTTTAAATTCTAATTAAATTTTATCGGCTTTGTTAGGTCTTCTAGCAATATAATAACATTATGAAGGTGATTCTAAAGCTTGGAAAAGTATCTAATAACAAGCTAAGGTGAGGGAACAAGACCTAAACTAATTGGTTAATAATAAACTATTTTACTTCTTGAGTCCAATGCCATATTGATTCTATGCGTGTATGCTTGTATGTGCAATTCACATGTCTTCCAATATTTCTATTATTTGTTCATGCATATTTTACTTTATTGTTTATAACATGATGATGATGATGATGATAGGAATAGACATGTGAATGTTTGTGTTTGGCCAATGTATATGGTGAGGGTAGGAATGGTATCAACCGGTACAACCATGACCATTCTTCATGGGGTGTATATTGTGTAATGGTCTACTCAAGTCATGTCCACTGATGTCGTCGTATCGCCATTACCTTAGCAGAACTATTGGGACATAGGGCATCAAGGAGGGTCTCGGTCCTTGAGTCCTATACTCTACCGAGGGGCCTTAGCTCTATCTCTAAGGGTTCTCTGAGGGATGCTGGGGTGAGGCCTTGGATACACTGTTTGGCATTAGGATTGGTTAGCTGCGATCCCAGTTTGCAACCCTAGCCAGCAGGGGTTTATTTCTTGGTATGGTATCAACCGGTACAGCCATGCCGTTTTCATGGGGTGTATATTGTGCCATTTTGGGTGCTGTGGGCAATAGTGCAGGAGTCATTGGGTGTATCCATACACTTGTGTATAGAGGTGCAGCGGCCACCTATCCTTTCTATAGCACAGTGCAAACTATAAACCAGACCAAAGATATAAATTGATTGCATGCATATGTATTGTTGCATTGTTTTGTTTGCTCACTGAGCCATGATGTATGGTCAGCCCTCGACGTCGAATATTTTTAGTTGATGATGCAGGTTATACCATTGAAGACTATTTAAATGCTCCAGCGTACAGGAACGTTGCGATGATGGAAGTTGAAGATGAAGTGGATACACATGACGTCTCTTGCGAGTGCAACTCATGTGTATTTAATTAGATTTTTATTTATTTATTTGGATTTATTAAAGACATGTATTTGGTAATTAATTAATTATGTCTCAGTTGATACAAAATAATTTGTTATTTAAATTTTAATATCACATAGATTCTCAGTTCATTTTATTATAAGACTTCCGCTATTGTGTATTTACTCTGATTATGAATGTGGATGTATGGAGTTTAGATAACGCGGATATAGTCTATTCGAGATCTTGGTTGAACCGTTGGTTTGCTAGTGGTTCATCACACCATTCTGAGTAGTACGGAATCGGGGAGTGACAGCGATACCTTCAAGAATACTTTATCACCTACAGTGAACTCAAGATCTCTGCGTCGAGTATCTGTATATTGCTTCTGACGGTTCTGAGCTGTTCTTACCCATTCCTTGATAATGTCGACCACGCGACAAGTCTCTTTGACAAATTCAGGCCCAATAATACTACGTTCTCCAACTTCATTCCAAAATAAAGGGGTTCGACACTTTCTGCCATACAGTGCTTCATAGGGTGACATCTGTGTAGTAGCCTGGTAGCTATTGTTATAAGCGAACTCGATCAATGGTAACTTTTCATCCCATGATCCTTTGAAATCAATTACACATGCTCATAGCATATCTTCTAGAATCTGAATTATACGCTCTGACTGTCCATCTGTTTGTGGATGGAATGCAGTACTAAACTTCAATGTTGTACCCATAGTCTTTTGCAATCCTTCCCAAAACTTGGAAGTAAATCATGGATCTCTATCGGACACAATGCTCTCTGGTACACCGTGTAATCGAACAATATTATCCACATACAGCTTTGCTAACCTTTCCAGTATATACTGAGGTCGTATCGGTATAAAGCGAGCTGTCTTAGTCAGACGGTCTACAATCACCCAAACTACGTCAACCACTCGAGGAGTCAGTGGTAATCCCATGACAAAGTCCATAGTGTTGCAGTCCCATTTCCATGCTGGCTCCGGTAACGGCTGTAACAGTCCTACGGGTCTTTGTCGTTCAGCCTTTACTTTCTGACAATTTAGGCATTGAAACACGAACTTAGCTCATCTTCTTTCATCCCTCTCCACCAATATAGTTTCTTTAGATCATGATACATTTTTATACTTTCAGGATGTATCGAATAGATGGTGGTATGGGCTTCTTTCATCAATTGGTGTCTAATGTCCACACTTTCTGTTTCGGGTACACATATCTTTCCTTTGTACTTCAGTACCTTCTCTTTGTCCAAGGTGAACTCAGGGTTAGTTCTACCTTTATCAATGTCTTCTTGCACCGTTCTCAGGAAAGGGTCTGATTTGATAGCTGTCTTCACCTCATCAATTATGTCCGGTATAATCTTCAATGCAGCGAACATAATTGAAAACTGATGAATAAACCCTTGGTTGGCTGACCCATCCGCTGTATCTATCACATATTGCTCGTTTTCGTGATTGAATACCATTCCGATAGTACACATTGCTATAGTTGTGCTAACCACTCCTTGAGATTTTATCATTGCCTTTCTGCTCAACGCGTCTGCTACTACATTAGCTTTCCCCAGATGATACTGGATATCACAGTCATAGTCTTTCAGTAGTTCCAGCCAGCTTCTTTGTCTCATATTCAACTCCTTCTGATTAAATAAATAAGTAAGACTTTTATGGTCCGACTTAATCTGAAACTTCTCTCCGTATAGGTAATGTCTCCATATCTTGACAGCATGTACAACTGCTGCTAACTCCAAATCATGAGTGGGATAGCTTTTCTCATGTGTCTTCAACTGTCTTGAGGCATAAGCTGTCACACCCCAATTTTGTTCTAACCAGAATGGTGTGATGAACCGCTAACAAACCAACGGTTCAACCAGGATCTCTAATAGGCTATCCTCGCGTTATCCAAACTTTCACACATCCATAATCATAATCAGAGTAATACACACTAGCGGAAAATTTATAATAAAATGAACTGAGAAACTAAGATGATATCATTAATTTAATAGTAAATTATTCTATTTTCAACTGAGGCATAAATATTTAAATACCAAATACATATCTTTATAAATCCAATGAAAGAAACCTATAAAAATATCTAATCAAATACACACGAGTTGCACTCGCAAGAGGACTCGTGTGTATCATCTTCAGCTCCAGCGTCCATTGCTGCTATATTCCCGTACGCAGACGCGTTCATATAATCTTCAACTGTGTAACCTGCATCATCAACTAAAAATATTCGACGTCGAGGGGTGAGCACACAACACGGCTCAGTGAGTAGCCAAAACAACGCAACAATACATATGCATGCAAAAAGTCAATTTATATCTTTGGTCCGGTTTAAAGTTTGCAGTATGCAATAGAAAGGTTGAGGTAGCCAAAGGTCACGTTTACTGACTCCGCCTCTATACACGAGTGTGTGACGTTACCCGAAGATCACGTTTATCGTCAACTCACATGCACCCAATCATGAACAATATATAACAAAGGTTACGTTTATTGTTATATAGTGCCATACCAACACGTAAGCCCCTATTGACGAGGGCTGCAAACTGGGCTCGCAACTAACCAATCCTAATGACAAACAGTGTATCCAAGGCCTCACCCCAGCATCCCTCAGAATGCCCATAGAGATAGAGCTAAGGCCCCCCGGTAGAGTCAGAGACTACAAGGACCGAGACCACCTCCCCTGATACTCTATGACATAATAGTTCTGCTAAAGTAATGACGATACGACGATGCCAATGCACAAGACTTGAGTTGGAGATAGAGCTAAAGTGCTGAGACCCGCCAAAGGTTAACGTTTATTGACGTTCTCATCACACCCCCCCTGATACTCGCTCGCATCAAGCACATCAACCACACACATACAAGCACATGCCTATTCCTATCATCATCATCATCATCATGTTATAAACAACAAAGTAAATATGCATGAACAAGTAATAGAAATATTGGATGGCATGCTGTATGCACATTACAAACATATTCGCATTGAATCAAGCATAGCATAGGACTCAAAAATAGAAAATAGTTTATTATTAACCAATTTAGTTTGGAGTTAAGGTTCCTAACCTTAGCTTGCTAAAAGATACTTTTCCAAGCTTTAAAATGACCTTTATACTGTTATTATATTGCTAGAAGACCTAACAAAGTCGAAAGAATTTAATTAGAATTAATTCAGAATTTAAAAACCATTCTGTCAATTGAGGGTCGATGCTAGGGTCGATGGGTCTATCGACCCTCCGCTCTTTCTGGACTTCCCGAATGCTGAGGGTCGATGGTCATAAACACCTATGGTCGGATGGCCTATCGACCCTGGGTGCGACCCTCGGTGCACTCTGGTCCAATTCCCACTTTTAAATCCATTCTTCGTGTTTGGGGTCCTATGGCTTGCTTCCTACATTCATTCAACATTCATTCCATGGTCTAGAACCATGTATAATCCATCTAAATAGTTTTCATGCATCCTCCTATGGTTTTCCATGAAAACCTAACCATAGCTTAATGGTTTGGGTTTCTCCAAGATCACATTCTTATTAATTACTACCCTAAGGTCTGTAGAAACTCATAGAATTAGTATCCATATCTGAGAAGGTTAATCTTTCTCTGAAACTCTTCTCTTTTGGCTTAATTTCTCTTCCTTCCCTTTCTTCTTCCTCTTTCCTTCTCCTCTCTTTCTCTCAATTCGATTAGGGTTGTAAAAGGAGTGAAAGTGGCTTAGGGACGTCCTTTAAATAGACTAGGATCATCCTAAATAAGTCCCATTGAGATTTGGAAAGAATCCCAATCGAAAAATATAGAAATTTCCTAATTTCTATATTCGGCCAAAACCGAGGGTCGATGGGAGGGTCGATGATCCCGTCGACCCTAGGGTCTTAAGCTGTCCGACCCTCCCTTCAAAACCGAGGGTCTGACTTTCTGTTTTGGGAGGTCCGACCCTACTTAGCTGGGTGTGCGACCCTCCCCTAATTTTAAATGTTTTTGGGTCGATTTTATACCTGGGATCTCGTTCTCCTTCACGCCCTTGGTCCATTTGACTCGACCATGATGGGTAAACCTGGTTCAAGGTGGTAAGACCGGGTTAGATTGACTCCGGTCTTATAACTCCCCCCAACTTATAAAAATTTCATCCTCGAAATTGTACGTACCTTCTGAATCAAATAAGTGTGGGTATTGTTTCCGCATAGCATTTTCTTCATCCCATGTAATTTCTTCCATGTCTCTATTTTTCCATATGACCTTAACATAGTAGATATCTACATTGCGTAGGCGTTGAACCTTTCGGCTGGTGATTTTGTTGGTGTTACTTGAATGTCAAATCATCGGTCCAATTCACGGCAAAATCTATGTCAAGACATGCGTTGGGTCTTTGACATACTTCTTCAATAGGGAAATGTGAAATACGTCATGCACACTTGACATAGATGGTGGTAGTGCTAACTGATAAGCCACTTTTCCACGCTTAGCTAGAATTTCATATGGTCCGACATATTTTGGACTTAGTTTTCCTTTCTGTCCGAACCTCTTCAATCCTCGCATAGGCGATACCTTTAGAAATACTTTATCACCTACGGCGAACTCTAAATCCCTTCGTCGAGTATCTGCATATTGCTTCTGACGGTTCTGAGCTGTTCTTACTCTTTCCTTGATGATGTCGACCACTCGACAAGTCTCTTCAACAAATTCTGGTCCAACAATACTACGTTCTCAAACTTCATTCCAAAGCAAGGGAGTTCGACACTTCCCGCCATACAGTGCTTCATAAGGTGACATCTGTATAGTAGCCTGATAGTTGTTATTGTAAGAGAACTCGATCAATGGTCACCTTTCGTCCCATGATCCTTTGAAATCAATCACACATGCTCGTAGCATATCTTCTAGAATCTGGATTGTACATTCCGACTGCCCATCCTGCGTGGGTGGAATGCAAGTACTAAACTTCAATGTCGTACCCATAGCCTTTTGCAGTCCTTCCCAAAATTTGGAAGTAAATTATGGATCTCTATCGGACACAATGCTTTCTGGAACACCATGTAACCGAACAATATTATCCACATACAGCTTTGCTAACCTTTCTAGTGTATATTGGGGTCGTATCGGTATGAAGCGAGCTGTTTTATTCGGACGGTCCACAATCACCCAAAGCTGCGTCAACTACTCGAGGAGTCAATGGTAGTCCTGTGGACGAAGTCCATAGTGATGCAGTCCCATTTCCATGCTGGTTCGGTAATGGCCGTAACGATCCCGCGGGTCTTTGTCGTTCAGCTTTTACTTTCGACAATTTAGGCATTGAGACACGAACTTAGCTACATCTGCTTTCATTCCCCTCCACCAATATAATTTCTTCAGATCATGATACATTTTTGTACTTCCGGGATGTATCGAATAGATGGTGGTATGGGCTTCTTTCATCAGTCGGTGTCTAATGTCCATACTTTCTGTTTCAGGTACACATATTCTCCCTTTATATTTCAGTACCTTCTCGTCATCCAAGGTGAACTCAGGGTTGGTCCTACCTTCCTCAATAACTTCTTGTACTGTTCTCAGATAAGGATCTGATTTGATAACTCTCTTCACTTCATCCACTATATCTGGTATAATCTTCAATGCCGCGAACATATTCAAGAACCGATGAATAAACCTTTGGTTGGCTGATTCATCTGTTGTATCTATCACATACTGCTTGTTGCCGTGATTGAACACCATTCCGTTGGTACACATTGCTGCAGTCGTGCTAACTTCTCATTGAGATTTTATCATTGCTTTTCTGCTCAATGCATCCACTACCACGTTCGCTTTTCTCGGATGATACTGGATAACACAATCATAGTCTTTCAATAGTTCCAGCCATCTCCTTTTTCTCATATTCAACTCCTTCTGATTAAATAGATAAGTAAGACTTTTATGGTTCGACTTAATCTGAAATTTCTCCCCGTATAGGTAATGTCTCCATATCTTGACCGCATGTACTAATGCCGCTAGCTCCAGATCATGAGTGGGATAATTTTTCTCATGTACCTTTAACTGTCTTGAAGCATAAGCAATCACTTGCTCTCCTTGCATGAGCACACATCCTAATCCCAATCCCGATGCATCAGTGTATAAACTAAATGTCTGTCCTGGAACGGGAATGGTCAAAATCGGGGCGGATATCAATCTAGCCTTCAATGTCTGGAAGCTCTTCTCACATTTGTCGGTCCACACAAACTTCTCGCCTTTCTTAGTCAAGCTAGTGAGAGGTACGCCAATCCGAGAACAGTCTTCTACGAATCTCCGATAATAACCAGCTAGACCCAGAAAACTTTTAATTTCTGAAACGCTCTTTGGTGCTTCGCACTTCACAATAGCCTCGATTTTGCTGAGGTCCACTTTGATTCCTTCTACGGATACCACGTGGCCTAGGAATGCGACTTCACTTAGCCAAAACTCACACTTAGAAAATTTGGCATATAGCTTCTCTTTCCTTAAACGTTGTAGGGCTGCGTTTAGGTTTTTGATATGGGTTTCCTTATCCTTGGAACATACCAATATGTCGTCAATAAATACTATAACCGACATATCCAACATATCGTGGAAAACTCGGTTCATAAGTTCCATGAACGTTGCCGGTGCATTAGTTAATCCGAATGACATAACCAAAAATTCATAATGTCCATATCTGGTCCTGAATGCGGTCTTCGGAATATCACCTTCTTTAATCTTCAGCTGATGATAGCCCGATCGAAGATCGATCTTAGAAAATACTTTTGCTCCTTGTAACTGCTCGAACAAGTCATCGATCCTGGGTAGTGGATATCGATTCTTGATTGTCAGTTTGTTCAACTCCCGATAGTCGATACACAATCGAACGCTACCATCCTTCTTTTTCACGAACAGTACCGGTGCCCCCCATGGAGATATACAGGGTCAAATATAACCCTTGTCTAGCAGTTCTTGTAGTTGTACTTTTAATTCCTTCAGTTCAGTAGGAGCCATTCTATAAGGTGCTTTTGATACGGGTGCGGCTCCAGGTATCAGGTCTATTACAAACTCTGTGGCACGGTCGGGTGGTAATCCGGGTAGTTCCTCTGGAAATACGTCAGGGTAATCCCGAACGACATCAATGTTTTCCATTCGTGGTGCTTCCTTAGTTAGGTCGACCACTGACACTAGATACCCGACTGCTCCCTTGTCAAGGCACTTCTTAGCCTTTAATGCTGAAAGTATGAGCTTGCGTCTCTGGGGAAGTTTGGTTCCCGAGAAACTGAATTCTGCTCCTCCTTTGTCTTTGAATGTTAGCTTCTTTTCGACGCATAATAGGTTTGTAGAATGCCTAGCTAACCAGTCCATTCCCAAGATGACATCAAAGTCTGCCATCTCAAGTTGTATCAAGGTTGCATCTAAAGTCTTCTCTCCAATGAGAACTGGACATGGTCCATAACCTTTCTCTAATTCCACTTCTAACCCCATCGGTGACCGTACAAGTAATTTGTAGTCTAATGTTTTGATGGGTAATTTTGTCTTCTTTCCAAATGACATAGATATAAATGAATGAGTAGCTCCGGAATCGAAGAGTACTCTGGCGGGTACGCCATTTATAGGTACAATACTTGTGATTTATCTTTACTTAGTCTACATGCTCATTCAATGTAATTATAGCTTTAAAAGTTTCAGTCATACCTGTGACCACATCGGGTGATGCGGCAGCATCTTCTGATGTAACAGCATATACCCGTCCTTGATGTAACTGCTTCTTGGGTTTTGGGCACTCTCTTGCCATATGTCCGGGTTGGATGCAGTTAAAACACTTCAGAACTTCAGAATTTGACTTTGACTGAGGTTGAACTACTGAAGTGGTCTTGGGTGCAGTAGTAAAGTTCTGAGGACGGAAAGGCTTATACGACCTGGCATTTCCTCCGTTTTAGGAGTTTCCGGCTGATCTCTTGATGCCTCTGTTCTGGTTCAGATAACTCTCCTTCTGGCTCGATTCAATCACTCGAGAAATCTGGACGGCTTCATTATATATTGTCTTTTCTAATCCCAAAACATGTTCCCTGATGCTTCCTCTCAGTCCCGTGACAAACCTTCGGGTTTTAGTTTCTTCTTCTTGCATACTCAGTGGTGCGAAGAAAAACAGCTCTTCATAACGCTGTTGGTACGCATCCACCGACATCTGTCCCTGATAAAGACTCAGAAACTCCTTCTCCATTGAATCTCTGAAGCTTCATGGAAAATATTTCTCAAAGAAAGCTTCTTTATATATAGCCCAAGTCAGTAGGGCGTGCTTAGTCAGTAGATAGGCCCTGGTCGATTTCCACCAATGATATGCGTCGCCTTTGAGCATGAAGGTGGCACACAATACTTTCTCCTCTTCGGTAATAGTCATCATAAGAAAATTTCTTTCCATCTCGTCTATCCAGTGTGCTGGCCATAATGGATCAGACGGTTTGCCATTAAATTCCCCGGGCTTCATCTTCAAAAACCCTCGACCAGTCGAGAGTGATCCATCTGGTTTTGATATGCCCCAAACATATGGGGTGGATATTGATAATTAGCCTGTGCTGCTTCCGGGACCTGCACTGGAATCTATGCAGCCGGTTGCTGAGGTGTCTGAGGAGCTGGGTGGTTACCCACCGGTGCTGCACTGGCTTACCCCGTGTGCATGGGTGTAGCCTGAGTGGCTTGAATCATTATTCCCATGGCAACCTACATCTGAGCCTGCGCGTGTTGCATCTGTTGCAGCTGCTGTGCCAGATTCATCACCACTGTTGCTAGCTCTGGTGGTGGAGGTGGCAAGTTTGTAGGGTTTACCGGTTCTGGATTTTCCGATACATGGTTATTCTCTTGACTAGTCTCCTCCACGGGTGGTGGTGATGGGACTGTGTTTCGGTCTGTCGGGTCACTCTACGTCCAGACATATTTCCTTCTGAGATGGGTGGTGCCTGAAAATCATCAAAATCAGTGAGAAATCATTTATACTTCATGTAGGCATGCTAACCGATATCAAATTCAAAATCCTCAATTCATTCTGTAAAAAAAAATACTATCTTTTCTATGTAGGGTCGATGGTATGTCCGACCCTTGGTATCCGCCCTGGGAATGACCTGTTCTTCCCGAGAGCTGAGGGTCGATGCGAGGGTCGATGGGTATCCGACCCTTAGTCTGACCCTCGATTTTTGTCAGATTCCAGAGAGTCGATTGGAGGGTCGATCCGAGGGTCGATGGTGTCAGTCGAATTGTCCGACCCTCGGACCAAAAATCAGATTTTCAAGATCCGATTTTGGGTCATTTCTCACTATTCCTCCTCCGTTTCGACTCGTCTCTACTCTCTGAGTTCCTACAGTGCCACTCTACTATTTTTGGTCAGTTTAACTCTGGGTTTCGACATCCACGTCATCCCTATAGGTATGTCTTCCCGTTTTTACCTGTTTTTAGGTTTTCTTTTCTAGGTTTTTACCCGTTTAACTCCTATTTTTCAAATTAGACTTTTTCTAACCGTAAAAATTCGATTTTTGTTGGGGGCTTTTATTATTGGTGTCTCGAGGAACGAAAGCACTCAAAAATTTCTGAGTTTCATCGGTTGGTCATCGAGAAACTTGAAATTTTTTCTTTTTGCCCTAATTTGTCGACATTTTCGATTTTTCTTGAATTTCTTCAAATTGGACATCGTCAGTTAAAATTTCCTACTACATGTGGGTTGTAGGATATGTTTTAACCTACGTAAGTTCTTATGCCCACTTGTATGGCGAGAAATGGGGCTTTATGGTCAACTTACGTCGTTATTAAATCAAATTTCGGATTTTTATCCTATTAACTCCTTGTTTCCTTCCTCTTTCTTATTTTGCAGATACTGTGGCTCGTACCAAAATACCCAGGGTGCGTGATCCACTTCGCTTCCGTTCGAATGAAGCCGAGGCACAGTATGCTGACTATGCCCGTAAGAAGGTTGAAGGGGGTCGCATGGTGAACTTGGCTGAGCTAGCCTTGTTCAATGTAGAGGGAGCGTTTGGTGATATGGGGTGGCTCCCTGTCATCACATACGACGCGTGCACATGTCCGAGACTTGGTACGCCAGTTCTATTGTAATCTCCAGGTGGTGGGGAATTACAACGACGTTGAGCACGGTAAGGAGTTGCGCATCACCAGTTATGTCAAGGGGGTGCACATTTCTTTTGATTATCGGCAATTGGCCGATCTATTGGGCATTCCCTATGATGGCCCTATGGTGTACTGTGCGTCGGGAGAGCCACAGTTTGTTGAGATGGAGATGAGGGCAGAGATCGACAACCAGTTGCTCCGTCCCGATAGATGGCAGATGAGAGCTTGCTACTTGCGTCCAGCTCCACGGGTCTTCTGCAAGATTATCCAGCATAATCTGATCCCGCAGAGTGGGCACTATGAGAGGGTGTCTTAGCTGACCCAGTTCTTGATCTATAGCATCTGCACTCATCAGCCGGTCTGCCTTCCTTACATCATCATGCGGACGATGATTAGTGCTACATTGTCCGGTCATAGGGGTAATCTACCCTATGGACACATGATTACAGTGTTACTGACCCGTCTGGGGGTGGATCTGGTAGATGAGAAAATCCAGGAGAAGACCTTCTCGTCGCCTCTAGATTGGGAGGCTATCTGCAAGATGGGTCTGCGAGATGCTGAGGTTAGCGATGAGGAGAGAAACGCGATGGTGCGCCCTCACACTCGCATCGAGATGGCTGATGCTGAGGCTGCTGCTGCTGCTGCTAGAGCTCGTGGGGATCCGGTCGACGATGACGATCACATGTATATGGACGTCAACTCGATACCACCGCCTTCACCTACACATGCGGCTAGAGTTGGTACTTCTTCTGCGGCGGCTCCTGCACCTGAGGCCGGTCCTTCTCATGAGGCTGGTCCTTCGCATCCACCTTCTGATATGATGGAGCGTGAGCTCAGGGATGCTCAGCGCAGGTCTGATTTGAGGATGGATGAGTTGTTGGCTGCTCAGCACGCATCAGACGCGCGGATGGGAGAGCTCCTAGAGGTGCAGCGTGCGACTGATCAGAGGATAGTCGGTCTCACGGCTAGTCTACAGATGACCCAGACCCAGATAGCCTAGTTGACTAGAGTCTATGCTGAGGACTACGACAGAGACCGTGAGGCACCGCCTCCTCCTTCGCCTCCAGCTTCCTGAGTGTACTTTTATTTTTCCTTGTACTACAGAGTAACTGTCCGGGTTGTGGACTGTACTCTGCTTTAGCAATGTATATACGTTTTGTTTCTCTCACTCATTGTATGTAACTTGTTTTCCCTTTAATAGATGCATTATTCTTTTTTTAATTTGGTTTCAATCATCACTTGTGCTTACAGTGTGTTTGTATTAAAGCTTTTAATTTATCCTATCTCAGTTCACAATGGTCTTGAATGTGTGTCAGTTCGGCGGGCAAGGCCTGAGACGCTCGGATACCAAGTTGTCACACCCCAATTTTGGTCTAACCAGAATGGTGTGATGAACTGCTAACAAACCAACGGTTCAACCAGGATCTCTAATAGGCTATCCCCGCGTTATCCAAACTTTCACACATCCATAATCATAATCAGAGTAATACACACTAGCGGAAAATTTATAATAAAATGAACTGAGCAACTAAGATGATATCATTAATTTAATAGCAAATTATTCTGTTTTCAACTGAGACATAAATATTTAAATATCAAATACATGTCTTTATAAATCCAATGAAAGAAACCTATAAAAATATCTAATCAAATACACACGAGTTGTACTCGCAAGAGGAGTCGTGTGTATCATCTTCAGCTCCAGCGTCCATTGCTGCTATATTCCCATACGCAGACGCGTTCATATAATCTTCAACTGTGTAACCTGCATCATCAACTAAAAATATTCGACGTCGAGGGGTGAGCACACAACACGGCTCAGTGAGTAGCCAAAACAATGCAACAATACATATGCATGCAAAAAGTCAATTTATATCTTTGGTCCAGTTTAAAGTTTGCAGTATGCAATAAAAAGGTTAAGGTAGCCAAAGGTCGCGTTTATTGACTCCGCCTCTATACACGAGTGTGTGACGTTACCCGAAGATCACGTTTATTGTCAACTCCCATGCACCCAATCATGAACAATATATAACAAAGGTTACGTTTATTGCTATATAGTGTCATACCAACACGTAAGCCCCTATTGGCGAGGGCTGCAAACTGGGCTCGCAACTAACCAATCCTAATGCCAAATAGTGTATCCATGGCCTCACCCCAGCATCCCTCAGAATTCCCATAGAGATAGAGCTAAGGCCCCTCGGTAGAGTCAGAGACTACAAGGACCGAGACCACCTCCCCTGATACTCTACGACATAATAGTTCTGCTAAAGTAATGGCGATACGACGATGCCAATGCACAAGACTTGAGTTGGAGATAGAGCTAAAGTGCTGAGACCCGCCAAAGGTTAACGTTTATTGACGTTCTCATCACACCCCCCCTGATACTCGCTCGCATCAAGCACATCAACCACACACATACAAGCACATGACTATTCCTATCATCATCATCATCATCATGTTATAAACAACAAAGTAAATATGCATGAACAAGTAATAGAAATATTGGATGGCATGCTGTATGCACATTACAAAGATATTCGCATAGAATCAAGCATAGCAAAGGACTCAAAAATAGAAAATAGTTTATTATTAACCAATTTAGTTTGGAGTTAAGGTTCCTCACCTTAGCTTGCTAAAAGATACTTTTCCAAGCTTTAAAATCACCTTTATACTGTTATTATATTGCTAGAAGACCTAACAAAGTCGATAGAATTTAATTAGAATTAATTCGGAATTTAAAAACCATTCTGTCAACTGAGGGTCGATGCTAGGGTCGATGCTAGGGTCGATGGGTCTATCGACCCTCCGCTCTTTCTGGACTTCCCGAATGCTGAGGGTCGATGGTCATAAAAACCTAGGGTCGGATGGCCTATCGACCCTGGGTGAGATCCTCGGTGCACTCTGGTCCAATTCCCACTTTTAAATCCATTCTTCATGTTTGGGGTCCTATGGCTTGCTTCCTACATTCATTCAACATTCATTCCATGGTCTAGAACCATGTATAATCCATCTAAATAGTTTTCATGCATCCTCCTATGGTTTTCCATGAAAACCTAACCATAGCTTAATGGTTTGGGTTTCTCCGAGATCACATTCTTATTAATTACTACCCTAAGGTCTGTAGAAACTCATAGAATTAGTATCCATACCTGAGAAGGTTAATCTTTCTCTGAAACTCTTCTCTTTTGGCTTAATTTCTCTTCCTTCCCTTTCTTCTTCCTCTTTCCTTCTCCTCTCTTTCTCTCAATTCGATTAGGGTTGTGAAAGGAGTGAAAGTAGCTTAGGGACGTCCTTTAAATAGACTAGGAACATCCTAAATAAGTCCCATTGAGATTTAGAAAGAATCCCAATCGAAAAATATAGAAATTTCCTAATTTCTATATTCGGCAGAAACCGAAGATCGATGGGAGGGTTGATGATCCCGTCGACCCTAGGGTCTTAAGCTGTCCGACCCTCCCTTCAAAACCGAGGGTCTGACTTTCTGTTTTGGGAGGTCCGACCCTGCTTAGCTGGGTGTGCGACCCTCCCCTAATTTTAAACGTTTTTGGGTCGATTTTATACCTGGGATCTCGATCTCCTTCACGCCCTTGGTCCATTTGACTCGACCATGATGGGTAAACCTAGTTCAAGGTGGTAAGACCGAGTTAGATTGATACGGGTCTTACATAAGCAATTACTTGTTCTCCTTGCATAAGCACACATCCTAATCCCAGTCCTGACGCATCAGTGTACAGGATAAATGGCTGTCCTGGGACAGGAATAGTCAAAATCGGAGCGGATATCAGCCTGGCCTTCAATGTCTAGAAGCTCTTCTCACATTTATCCGTCCACACAAACTTTTCACCTTTCTTAATCAAACTGGTGAGAGGTACAGAAATCCAGGAATAGTCTTCCACAAATCTTCGATAATAACAAGCGAGACGCAGAAAACTTCTAATTTCTACAACGCTCTTTGGTGCTTCCCACTTAACAATAGCTTCGATCTTGCTGGGGTCCACTTTGATTCCTTCAGCGGATACTACATGGCGTAGGAAGGCAACTTCACTTAGCCAAACTCACACTTGGTAAATTTGGCATATAGCTTCTCTTTCCTTAATGATGTAGGGCGGCGTTTAGGTTCTTAATATGGGTTTCTTTGTCCTTGGAATATACCAATATGTCATCAATAAATACAATAACCGACGTATCCAACATATCGTGGAAAACCCAGTTCATAAGTTCCATGAAAGTTGCTGGTGCGTTTGTTAATCCAAAAGACATGACCAAGAATTCATAATGTCCATATCTGGTCTTGAAAGCTGTCTTAGGAATATCACCCCCTTTAATCTTCAACTGATGGTAGCCTAACCAAAGATCGATCTTAGAAAATACTTTTGCCCCTTGCAACTGATTGATTAAGTCATCGATCCTAGGTAGTGGATATCAATTCTTGATTGTCAGCTTGTTCAACTCCCGATAGTCGATACATAATCGAACTCTACCGTCCTTCTTCTTTACGAATAACACCGGCGCTCCCCATGGTGATATACTGGGTCGAATATAACCCTTTTCCAGCAGTTCCTGTAGTTGCACTTTCAATTCCTTTAGTTCAGTAGGAGCCATTCTATAAGGTGCTTTTGATACTGGTCCGGCTCCAGGTGTAAGGTCTATCACAAACTCTGTTGCTCTGTCGGGTGGTAATCCTGGTAGTTCCTCTGGAAATACATCGGGATTGTCCCGCACGACATCAATATCTTCCATTCGTGGTGCTTCCTTGGTTAGGTCGACCACTGATACTAGATACCCGACTGCCCCCTTCTCAAGGCACTTCTTAGCCTTTAGTGCTGAGAGTATGAGCTTGCGTTTATGGGGAAGTTTGGTTCCCGCAAAACTGAATTCTGCTCCTTCGTTGTCTTTAAATGTTAATTTCTTTTCGGCGCATAGTAGGTTCGTAGAATGCCGTGCTAACCAGTCCATTCCTAAGATGACGTCAAAGTCTGCCATCCCAAGTTGGATCAAGGTTGCATCTAAGGTTTTCTCGCCAATGAGAACTGGGCATGGCCCATAACCTTTCTCTAACTCCATTTCTAACCCCATCGGTGACCGTACAAGTAGTTTGTAGTCCAATGTTTTGATGGGTAAGTTCAGCTTCTTTCGAAATGACACAGATATAAAGGAATGAGTAGCTCCCGAATCAAAGAGTACTCTGGCGGGTATGCCATTTATAGGTACGATACTTGTGATTTATTTAACTTAGTCTACATGCTCATACAATGTAATACAACTTTAAAGGTTTCGATCATACCTGTGACCACATCGGGTGATGCGGTAGCATCCTCGGATGTAACAGCATATACTCGTCCTTGATGTAAGTGCTTCTTGGGCTTAGGACACTTCCTTGCCATATGTCCCGTTTGGCTGCAGCTATAACATCTCGGACCTTCAGAATTTGACTTTGGTTGCTGTTGAGTTACCGAGGTAGTCTTGGATGCAGCAGTAAAGCCTTGAGCACGGAATGGTTTAAATGTTATTGTGCCCTCCGTTATAAACATTTACGGCTGGCCTTTTTATCCCTTTGTTCTGTGTAAAGTAACTTTCCTTCTGGCTCGATTCTAACGCGAGAAATTTGGACAGCTTCATTATATATCTTCTTTTCCAAACCCAGAACGTGCTCTCTGATGCTTCCTCTAAGCCCCATGACAAACCTACGGGTCTTAGTTTCTTCTTCTTGCATGCTAAGTGGTGCAAAGAAAAACAGCTCCTCATAATGCTGTTGATATGCATCCACGGACATCTGGCCCTGATATAAACTCAGGAGCTCCTTCTCCATAGAATCTCTGAAGCTTCGGGGAAAATACTTCTCAAAAAAAGCTTTTTTATAAATATCCCAAGTCAATAGGGCGTGCTTGGTCAATAGATAGGCCCTAGTAGATTTCCACCAATGATGTGCATCGCCTTTTAGCATAAAGGTGGCACATAGTACCTTTTCTTCTTCTGTAATAGTCATCATAAAAAAGTTTCTCTCCATCTCGTCGATCTAGTGTGTTGGCCATAACGGATCAGACGGTTTACCGTTAAATTTCCTGGGCTTTATCTTCAAAAATCTCTCAACCAGTCGAGAGTGATCCATCTGATTTTGGGGGTATGCCCCAAACATAGATTGTGGATAATAATAATGAACCTGAGCTGCTTTTGGACCCGGTACTGGAATCTGTACACCTGGTGGTTGAGGTGTTTGAGGTGTTGGGTGATGGCCCACCGGTGCTGCACTGGCTTGTCCAATCTGCATGGGTGTAGCATGTGCGGCCTGGAACATAATCCCCATTGCAACTTGCATTTGAGCCTATGCGTATTGCATTTGTTGCAGCTGCTGTGCTAAGTTCATCACCACGGTTGCTAACTCCGGTGGTGGGGGTGGCAAGTTTCTAGGATTCGCCTGAACCGGATTTTCTAGTCGTGCACCCTGCGGATTTTCTGTGCATATATATTTTCTTGACTAGTTTCCTCCACAGGTTGTGGTGGAACTACATTTTGGCTCTGCCTGGTTACTCTACGCCCAGATATATTTTCTCCTGAGAATGGGGTGCCTGAAAATCATCAAATACGTGAGACAATCATTTATACTTCATATAGGCACGCTAACCGATATAAAATATCAAAATTTTCAGCTCATTCTATGAAAAATACTGTCTTTTCTATACAGGGTCGATGGTGGGGGTCGATGATATGTCCGACCCTCAGTATTCGACCCTGGGAATAACCTGTTCTTCCCGAGAGCTGGGGGTCGATGGGTGTCCGACCCCCTGGTCCGACCCCTAGTTTTCTGTCAGATTCCCGAGAGCTGGGGGTCGATATGGGGGTCGATGGGTGTCCGACCCCCTGGTCTGACTCCTAGTATTCTGTCAGATTCCCGAGAGCTGGGGGTCGATATGGGGGTCAGTAAGGGGGTCGATGATCCTGGTCGAATAGTCCGACCCCCAGACCATAAATCAGACTTTTAAGATCCGATTCTGGGTTCATTTCCCCTCATTTCTTCCCCGTTTCGACTCGTCTCTCACCTCTGAGTTGCTACAGTGCCACTCCGCTGTATTGATCATTTTGGTTCCGTGTTTCGACGTCCACATCAGTCCTACAGGTATGTTTTCTCATTTTTACCTGTTTTTAGGTTTCCATTTCTAGGTTTTTACCCATTTAACTTGTATTTTTTGAATTAAACTTTTTCCAACCGATTTGATTTTTATTGGGGGCTTTTGTTATTGGTGTCTCGAGGAACGAAAGCCCTCAAAAATTTTTGAGTTTCATCGGTTGGTTATCGAGAAACTTGAATTTTTGCTCTTTTTGCCCTAATTTGTCAAAATTTTTGATTTCTCGTAACTTCTTCAAATTGTATCCCATTAGTTTGGATTTCCTATTGTGTGAGTGTTGTAGGATATGTTAGAACCTACGTAAGTCCTCCTGCCCACATGTATGGGTGACAAGTGAGGCTTTTGGCCAACTTACGTCGTTATAATGTTTAAATTTTGGCTTTTTTTTTTACCCTACTAACGTACTATCTGTTTTTCTTTCTTATTTGTAGATATCATGGCTCGTACCAAAGTACCCAGAGTTCATGATCCTCTTCGTTTCCTTTCCAACGAAGCTGAGGCACAGTATGCCCACTACGCTCGCAAGAAAGTAGAGGGTGGTCGTAAGTTGAACTTAGCTGAGTTAGCCCTGTTCAATGTAAAGAGGGCGTTTGGTGATATGGGATGGCTCCCTGTCATCACTTACGACGCTTGCACCTATCCGGATTTGGTACGCCAGTTCTATTCTAACCTCCAGGTGGTGGGGGATTACAATAATGTCGAGAGGGGTCATGAGCTGCGCATCACCAGCTATGTCAAAGGGGTGAACATTTCATTCGATTTTCGATAGCTGGCAGACCTACTGGGCATTTCCTATGATGGCCCCATGGTTTACTGTGCTCCTAGAGAGCACCTGTTCTCCTCCACTGTGATGAGGGCTGAGATTGATAGTCAGCTTCTACGACCTGACCGTTGGCAGATGAGGGCATGCTATATGCGTCCAGCTCCACGGGTATACTACAAGATCATTCAGCATAACCTGATTCCGCAGAGTGGCCATTACGAGAGGGTTTCCCAGCTGACCCAGTATCTACTGTACAACATTTGCACTAGACAGCCCGTCTGCCTTCCGTACATCAATATGCATACTATGATCACTGCTACGTTGCCCAGTTACACTGGAAACCTTCTGTACGGACGTATGATCACTATTCTGCTTACCCGTCTGGGGGTTGATTTATTAGATGAGAAGATTCAGGAGAAGTCCTTCTCATCGCCTCTAGATTGGGAGGCTATTTGCAATATGGGCATGCAGGATGCTCAAGTCAGTGATGAGGAGAGGAACGCGAGGTGCGCCCTCGCACTCGCGTAGAGATAGCTGACGCTGAGGCAGCTGCCGCTGCTGTTGGAGTTCATGCGGAGCCTGCTGATGATGATGACCGTATGTACATGGAAGTAGACTCGATACCACCGCCTTCACCTACGCATGCGGCTGGAGCTGCTACTTCATATGCGGCTGGTCCGTCTCATGAGGCTGGTCCTTCTCATGCGGCTGGTCCTTCACACCCTCCTTCTGATATGATGGAGATGTTGCATGAGATCAGAGAGGCTCAGCACAGATCTGATCTGAAGATGGAGGAGTTACTAGACGCTCAGCGTGTGAGAGTGGATGAGCTCATAGATGCCCAGCGTACATCAGACATGAGGATGGGAGTGTTACTAGATGCTCAGCGGGTGAGAGTGGATGAGCTATTAGACTCCCAGCGGACATCAGCCATGAGGATGGGGGAGCTCATGGAGGCTCAACACCGGACTGATCAGCGGATAGCCGATCTTACAGCTAGTCTGCAGACGACCCAGACTCAGATAGCCTGGTTGACAAGAGTCTACGGTGAGAACTATGACAGAGATCGTGAGGCATCGCCTCCTCCTTCGCCTCCAGCTTCATGATTGTATCTTTTTTCTTTCTTTATACTATAGAGTAACTGTCCGGGTTGTGGACTGTACTCTATTTTAACTATGTATATACGTTTATTTGTTTCACATTGTATTTAAATTTATTCTACCGTTAATAGATGCGTTATTCTCTTTTTAAATTTGGTCTCAAACATCACGTGTGCTTATAATGTGTTAGTATTACTATTTTTACTTTTTATCCTATCTCAGTTCACAATTTGTCATGAATGTGTGCTAGTTCAGCGGAAAAGGCCTAAGATGCTCTGATACCAAGTTGTCACACCCCAATTCCACACTATTCAGAATGGTGTGATGAACCACTAACAAATCAACGGTTCAACCAGGATCTCGAGTAGTCTATATCCATTTTATCTAAACCCCATACATCCATATTCACAATCAGAGTAAATACACAATAGCAAATGTCTTATAATAAAATGAACTGAGAATCTACTATGATATTAAAATCTAAATAAAAAAGTATTCTGTATCAACTGAGACATAAATAAATATCAAATACATGTCCTTAATAAATCCAAATAAAGAAAACTAGAAAAATAACTAATCGAATACACATGAGTTGTACTCACAAGAGGAGTCATGTGTATCCACTTCCTCTTCCACATCCATCGCCGCCACGTTCCCGTACACTGGAGCACTTACATAATCTTCAACAATCATACCTGCATCATCAACTAAAAAAATATTCGACGTCGAAAGGGTGAGCACACATCACGGCTCAGTGAGCAAACAAAACAATGCAACAATACATATGCATGCAGTCAAATCATATATTTGGTCTGATTTATAGTTTGCACTGTGCTATAGAAAGGATAAGTGGCCGCCGCACCTCTATGCACGAATGTATGGAAACGCCCAATGAAAACGGCACCGTCGCCCCACAAGCACCCAGAATGGCACAATATACACCCCATGAAAAACGGTCATGGCTGTACCGATTGATACCATACCAACAAATAAACCCTTACTGGCGGGGTTGCAAATTGGGCTCGTAACTAACCAATCCTAATGCCAAACAGTGTATCCAAGGCCTCACCCCAGCATCCCTCAGAACATCCATAGAGATAGATCTAAGGCCCCCGGTAGAGTCAGAGACTACAAGGACCGAGACCACCTCCCCTGATACTTTACAACATAATAGTTCTGCTAAGGTAATGGCGATACGACGACGTCAATGGACATGACTTGAGTAGACCATGGCACAATATACGCCCCATGAAGAACGGTCATGGCTGTACCGGTTGATACCATCCCTACCCGCACCATATACACTGGGCAAACACAAACATTCACATGCCTATTCCTATCATCATCATCATCATCATGTTATAATAATAATAAATATGCATGAACAAATAATAGAAATATTGGATGACATGTTGAATGCACATACAAGCATACACGCATAGAATCAATATGGCATTGGACTCAAGAAATAAAATAGCTTATTATTAACCAGTTAGTTTAGGTCTTGTTCCCTCACCTTAGCTTGTTAATAGATCCTCTTCCAAGCTTTAGAATCACCTTTATAGTGTTATTATATTGCTAGAAGACCTAACAATGTCGATAGAATATAATTAGAATTAATTTCGAATTTAAAAACCATGTTTTTAACTGGGGGTCGGAGGTAGGGTCTGTTAGGGTCGATTGGCCATCGACCCCCTGTGTGACCCCCTGTGGGTTTTGGTCAATTTTCTTCCTTTCAGTCCATTCTTCGTGTTTGGGGTCAAATGGCTTGTTCCTAAAGTCCATTCTACACACATTCTATGGTCTAAAACCATGAATCATTCACTTATATAGCTTTCGTGAATTCCCCCATGGTTTTCATTGAAAACCTAACCATGGGTTGATGGTTTGGGACTCTCCGAGATCATACACTCTTCATTACCTAAACTAAGGTCTGTAGAGACTCATGGAATTAGTATCCATACCTGAGAAAAATACTCCTTCTCTGCAACTCTTCTCCTTTTTGCTTTCTTCTCTTCCTTGTTTCTCTTCTTCTTCTCTTCCTTCTCTTCTCTTTCTCTCAATCCAATTAGGGTTGTAAAAGGAGTGAAAGGGGCTTAGGGACGTCCTATTTATAGAGTAAAATCTCCCAAAATAAGTCCCAATGAGTTTAGGAAAGAGTCCAACCGAAATTAGGAAACATTCCTAATTTCTGTTTCTGGCGAAAACTAAGGGTCGATGAGGGGGTCGATGATCCCGTCGACCCCTAACTCCTAAAGTGTCTGACCCCCTCTGTAAAACAGGGGGTCTGACTTTCTGTCTTGGGGGGTCCGACCCTCTCTTGCTGGGTATGCGACCCTCCCCTTAATTTAAGTGTTTTTGGGTCGATTTAATACCTAGGATCACGATCTCCTTCACGTCCTTGGTCCATTTTGCTCAACCATGATGGGTAAACCTGGTTCAAGGTGGTAAGACCGGGTTAGTTTGATATGGGTCTTACAGTTTATAACATGATGATGATGATGATGATGATGATAGGAATAGGCATGTGAATGTATATGTGTGGTTGGTGTACTTGATGCGAGCGAGTGTCAGGGGAGGTGTGATGGAAACGTCAATAAACGTTAACCTTTGGCGGGTCTCAGCACTTTAGCTCTATCTCTAACTCAAGTTTTGTGCATTAGCATCGTCGTATCGCCATTACTTTAGTAGAACTATTACGTCGTAGAGTATCAATGGAGGTGGTCTCGGTCCTTGTAGTCTCTGACTCTATCGGGGGGCCTTAGCTCTATCTCTATGGATGTTCTGAGGGATGCTGGGGTGAGGCCTTCGATACACTGTTTGGCATTAGGATTGGTTAGTTGCAAGCCCAGTTTGCAAGCTCTTTCCAGCAGGGGCTTACGTGTTGGTATGACACTGTACAACAATAAACGTTAACCTTTGTTGTACAATGTTATGGTAGGGTGGATGGGGATGACAATAAATGTTAACCTTTGGGCGGACTTCTACACCCTGTGTATAGAGGTGGGGTCAATAAACGTTAACCTTTGACCACTCAACCCTTCTATTGCGCATTGCAAACTTTAAACCAGACCAAAGATATGAATTGACTGCATGCATATGAATTGTTGCATTGTTTTGTTTGCTCACTGAGCCATGATGTGTGCTCACTCCCTCGACGTCGAATATTTTTAGTTGATGAAGCAGGTACTACCATCAAAGATTATGTCAATGCTCCAGTGTTTGGTCACGTGGCGGCGATGGAAGTTAAAGATGACGTGGATACACATGACTCCCCTTGCGAGTGCAACTCATGTGTATTCGATTAGATTTTTAGTTTTCTTTATTTGGATTTATGAAAGACATGTATTTGATACTTATTTATGTCTTAGTTGATACAGAATAATTTGTTATTTAAATATTAATATCACAGTAGATTCTCAGTTCATTTTACTATAAGACTTCCGCTATTGTGTATTTACTCTGATTATGAATATGGATGTATGAGGTTTAGATCAGCCGGATACCTCCTGTACGAGATCCTGGTTGAACCGTTGGTTTGCTAGCGGTTCATCACACCATTATGAAGTGTGCGGAATTGGGGTGTGACAACTACTCCCCAAGAGATACCAAAAAGTATGCGGATGCATTGGCCACCTTGGCTTCAATGATTGGAAATGATCCTTTGGGAGGTATCAAACCCCTCATCATAGAGAAATGAGTACGACCAGTCCACTTGGAAAAAGTGAATGCACTGTAAGACCCGCACTCCACGAACCCGGCCTAACCTTACATTTTGTGTCGGGACCCGTCTACATATCATGGTCGAGCCAAGTGGACCAAGTGTGTGAAGAAACCCAAGACCCAATATGAAAATTTACCCAAAAACAGTCAAAATGAGGGTAGGGTCGCATGTTTTAACAGGCAGGTCTGACCCTCCCATCGACCCTCAACCATGGGTCACAGGGTCTATGAGTTGTCCGACCCTCCCATCGACCCTCACCATCGACCCTCGGCATTCGGGAAAAACAGCACGAACCGAAAATTGAGAAACCTTCCTAATTTCGATTGGAACCTTTCCTAAACTCAATGGGACTTATTTTGGGAGGTTTTGCCCTATAAATAGGACTTCCCTAAGCCTCTTTCACTCCTTTTACAACCCTAATTGGATTGAGAGAAAGAGAAGAGAAGGAAGAGAAGAAGAGAAGGAAAACTTGAAGAAAAGGCTAAGGAAGGAGAGGAAATTCAGAGGAAACTCTGAATCTCAGCAAACCTAAGGTATGAATACATTCCCCATGATTTGTTTAAGACTTTAGAATGATTTATGAAAAGGGTATGACTTAGAAGAAACCCAAATCATCCATTCATGGTTAGGTTTTCATGGAAAACCATGGAGGAGATCATTAAAACCATGTAGGTGAATAAAGTATAGTTCTAAACCATAGAACATGTATAGAATGGATTGTGGAAGTAAGCCATAGGACCCAACCATGAAAGAGAAAATGAAATCTGATATTTTTGACTCAAACCATGGAGGGTCGCACCTAGGGTCAATGGCAGATCCGACCCTAGCATCGACCCTCAGTGTTCGGGAAGTTCAGATTAGGGGGAGGGTCGCACCCAGGTTCGATCATGACTCTGACCCTACCTCCGTCCCTCAGTTAACAGAATGGTTTTGAAACCTAGAATAAATTCTAATTAAATTTTATTGACTTTGTTGGGTCTTCTAGCAATATAATAACATTATAAAGGTGATTCTAAAGCTTGAAAAAGTATCTATTAGCAAGCTAAGGTGAGGAAACAGAACTCTAAACTAATTGGTTAATAACAAACTGTTTTCTATTTCTTGAGTCCAATGCCATGCTTGATTCTATGCGAATATGTTTGTAATGTGCATAGAGCATGCCATCCAATATTTATATTACTTGTTCATGCATATTTACTTTATTGTTTAGAACATGATGATGATGATGATGATGATGATAGGAATAGGCATGTGCTTGTATGTGTGTGTTTGATTTACTTGATGCGAGCGAGTATCAGGGGAGGTGTGATGAGAACGTCAATAAACGTTAACCTTTGGCGGGTCTCTGCACTTTAGCTCTATCTCTAACTCAAGTCTTGTGCATTAGCATCGTCGTATCGCCATTACTTTAGCAGAACTATTATGTTGTAGAGTATCAGGGGAGGTGGTCTCGGTCCTTGTAGTCTCTGACTCTACCGGGGGGCCTTAGCTCTATCTCTATGGACATTTTAAGGGATGCTGGGGTAAGGCCTTGGATACACTGTTTGGCATTAGGATTGGTTAGTTGCGAGCCCAGTTTGCAGCCCTCGCCAACAGGTGCTTACGTGTTGGTATGGCACTATTTAGCAATAAACGTAACCTTTGTTATATAATGTTCATGGTTGGGTGCATGTGAGTTGACGATAAACGTGATCTTCGGGTAACGTCACACACTCGTGTATAGAGGCGGGGTCAATAAACGCGACCTTTGGCTACCTAAACCTTTCTATTGCATACTGTAAACTTTAAACCGGACCAAAGATATAATTAGATTGCATGCATATGTACTGTTGCATTGTTTTGTTTACTCACTGAGCTCAAGTTAGAGAGCAGACCCTCGCGCGCTCAATTCTTTTCAGTTTCTGATGTTGCAGGTATTATGTGTCACACCCCAATTCTGATCCAACCAGAATGGTGTGAGTGAACCACCATTGAACCAACGGTTCACACCAGGATCTCGAATAGGCCGTGTTCGTTCATACAAACCATTACACATAACCACAATCAGAATATAAATATACAGGGGAAGACTTAAATAGAATGAACCAAGTATCTATTGATAATTTAAATAAAATATCTAATTATTCAAATCAAACACATAATATAATATCTCTTACGTCACTTTAATCCAACCAAAAATAACTGAAACAAATAAATAAAAATCCATCACAGGTACACGCAGAAAGGGCACTCGCATGAAGCATCATGCTCGTCCTCCCCTACTTGTACATCCAGATCAGCTACACCTCCATACGCCGGAGTGTTCACATAATCGTCCACAGTATAACCTGCATCCATATCTAAAACAAGATGTGCACAAAGGGTGAGCTCACAACACAACTCAGTAAGACAATCAGACAGTTTCACAATATTATGCATGAGTAACAATCATTTTATGTTGTGGTCTGGTTTTAAGTTTGCAATGTGCTATAGAAAGGTTTGGTGGCCCCCGTACCTCTATACACGAGTGTGTGGCATCGCACAGTAGATCACACTACCACCAACCCACATGCACCCATCATGGAATAGAGATAGAGCTAAGGTATACCTGCACCTCCCCTGATACTCTACCCATACCAGTACCTAAGCCCCTACTGGCCAGGGCTCGCAAACTGGGCTCGCAACTAACCAATCCTATATGTCATCAATGTATGCTCTATCCCAGCACAGCCGCCTACAGCATAGAGATAGAGCTAGAGCGTGCAGGCCGGGCCGGAGACCTCAATACCTCACCTCCCCCTGATACCCTATCCGCAACTAACCCACTAGGATAGAAACAATACGCAGGTAGACCCTACCCCAACATAACTCCCTACGGCATAGAGATAGAGCTAAAGCATCGTGGACAAGCCAGCGTCGAATCAGAATCCTCAGTACAACATAACAATGGCCGGGACAACATCAATATCGGAGACCACTGTACCACGACCTTCCCCTGATACCCCACCCGTACCAAGCATGTTAAGACAGAATACTACAAAAAGGTGCTAATGTGAAGAGCGATCCCAGGCCCATGCCCCACTCCACACACCAACGAAAACAATCACATGCCTAACAATCACATCCTACCAATACATGAACAGTAATAATAACTGAAAGTAAAGGATGGCATGTGAATATGCACAAACATCATATCATAGATATTCAATGATTAACAACGATTTACTGTTCATTAATTATTAGGTTTAGGTCAGATTCCCTTACCTGACGCTCGTTCGATAACTTGCTCCACGTCGCAAGATCCAAACGATAAGTCACAAAGTCCTACATAATATTAGGGTTTCATTAGAATATATTGTTTAGGGTTTCATGTTGGTCAAAAACCAACAGAGATCACAAACTACCCTCATAGAGCTGACCGGTGGCATATACCGGTCGCAGCTCTGTGGGAAAGACTGGCGACCGGTATGGTCAGCCGGTCCCCCACTGACAACCTCCTGAGAGATAACGGTCGCACATACCGGTCGCACTATGTGCACCCGGTATAGTCGACCGGTATGTCTCCGGAAGACCATACATGGGTTTTTCGACTGCCGACGATCATCCTCCATGGATTTTCAGGGTTTCTCCTATCCATTCTAAATCTAGGCTTTGAGTTAGAGTTATCCCCAACTCATTCAAGTCTCGTTTCGATGAATATCATCTCGAAACTCGAATCTAGGGTTTGACGGCAACTTAGGGTTTATTGGCCAAATTAGGGTTTTAGATCAATACCTACTTTGCATGGTATTGATCCACCCACACAACTAACATAGGGTAAGAAGATGGATTCAAACACTTACCGTTGACAGGCGTAATGAGAGCGTCGTCGAACGGTAATGGCGGCACCTCCTTCTTCTTCCTAGCTCCTTCTCCTTTCCAACCTCTTTCTCTTCTCTAGGGTTTGTGAGAGACAATGGAAAGGATTTGAGGACACTTAAGGGTGTATTTATAGGCTAGAAATAGGGTTTAGTAACCCTACTAGGATTAGGAAACTTCTAGGATTCGAAATCAGGAAAGCGGGACCCGCAGAGACCAATTTCTAGATTCCCGCACATAGCTGTGTAGGCCATACCGGTCGACCGGTACCAAGACCGGTACCATCGACCGGTATACCTAAAATTAGGTATAATTGGTCGACTTCGGTCTGATTTTATACCTGTTTGTTATCCGCTTGCCCCGTCTGGCCCGGTGATGATCGGAAGACCAGTCATGACACAAAACCAAGGTTTAGACCGGGTTTTTAGAGTGCGGGTCTTACAACTCCACCACCCTTAAAAGAAATTTCATCCCGAAATTTGCATGTAGGTACTACAACTCCCCCACCCTTAACAGAAATTTCGGCCTCGAAATTTGAACGTACCTTGATCGTCAAAAAGGTTAGGGTACTCCTTCCTCATCGCGCTCTCTTCTTCCCAAGTAATTTCCTCCACATTTTGGCTTCTCCAATGCACCTTCACATAGTGGATATCCTTGGTTCGAAGTTGCTGAACTTTTCAGCTTGAGAGCATTACAGGCACCACTTCGAAAGTTAAGTCTTCAGTCAAGTCTGGAGGATCAGCGGTCAAGATATGCGATGGGTCTTTAACATACTTCTTCAGTAATGATACATGGAACACATTATGAACGCTAGACATAGATGGTGGTAGATCCAATTGATATGCTACATTACCACGTCGATTCAATATCTCATATGGTCCCACATACCTGGGGCATAGCTTCCCCTTCTTACCAAACCGTTTCAGACCTCGTACCGGTGATACCTTCAAGAACACTTTGTCACCCACTGCAAACTCCAGATCTCGACGTCGATTATCCGCATAGTGCTTCTGTCGAACTTGAGCTGTCTTTACTCTCTCTTTGATCTGATCAATCACTCGGCAAGTTTCTTTAACAAACTCTTGTCCTACAATTCTTCTTTCCCCCACTTCATTCCATAACAGAGGTGTACGACACTTCTTCCCATAGAGTGCTTCATACGGGGCCATCTGAATTGTAGCCTGATAACTGTTGTTGTAAGCAAACTCGATAAGTGATAGATTCTCATCCCAAGCTCCTTTGAAATCTAATGCACAAGCTCGGAGCATATCTTCCAAAATTTGAATAGTTCGCTCTGATTGTCCGTCTGTCTGAGGATGAAAAGCTGTACTGAACTTCAGCTTGGTTCCCATAGCTTTCTATAATCCTTCCCAGAACTTTGATGTAAAACGGGGATCTCTGTCAGATACTATACTCTCTGGAACGCCATGAAGTCTGACTATATTATCAACATATAACTTGGCCAGTTTCTCCATGGTATACTGAGGTCTGACCGCAATAAATCGAGCTGTCTTGGTGAGCCGATCTACTATAACCCAAACTGCATCCACTGACCTTGGTGTCAAAGGTAAGCCAGTGACAAAATCCATAGTAATGCAATCCCACTTCCACGCAGGTTCTGGTAATGGCTGTAGTAAACCTGCGGGTCTCTGCCTTTCTGCTTTAACTTGCTAACAGTTCAGACATTGGAACACGAACCGAGCTATATCAGCTTTCATACCCCTCTACCAATATAGTCTTCTTAAGTCATGGTACATTTTGGTACTTCCTGGATGTACCGAATATGGAGTGTAATGAGCTTCAGTCATAACTCGACCTCTGATATCGCAGTCTTCGCTCTCAGGTATACATAACCACCGGCGATACTTGAGTACCTTGTCTGATTCCAAGGTAAAGTCAGGATTGCACGTACCCTTCTCTAAGTCTTCCTGCACTGTCTTGAGATATGGATCCTGTAGGATTGCTACCTTGACTTCATCAACTAGACCCAGTGAGATCTTCAATGTGGCGAACATCATAGTGAACTTATGAATCAAGCCTTGCTCAACTGGATCTTCTGCAGTCTCTATAATATGTTCTTCATCAATTTCCATTGAACTCGAGGCTGCAGCACACAATGCAGCATTTGTACTTGGTCCTGCCTCAGGTTTCGATGCCCACTTTCTGCTTAAGGTGTCAGCCACCACATTTGCTTTACCCGGATGGTACTGGATGTCGCAATCATAATCTTTTAACAATTCCAGCCATCTCCTCTGTCTCATATTCAGATCCTTCTGAGTGAAAAGATAAGTTAGGCTCTTGTGATCTGACTTGATCTGAAACTTCTCACCGTACAAGTAGTGTCTCCAAGTCTTGATCGCATGAATAATCGCTGCCAGCCCCAAGTCATGCGTAGGATAGTTCTTCTCATGCTCTTTTAACTGTTTTGATGCGTAAGCAATCACCTGTTCTCCTTGCATCATAACACACCCAATTCCCAACCCTGAAGCATCCGTATATAAGGTAAACGGTATGCTTGGTTCTGGGATGGTCAAGATAGGTGCAGAGACTAGTCTTGACTTCAAAGTCTGAAAGCACTTCTCGCATTCATCTGTCCATATGAATTTCTCTCCTTTCTTCGTCAATCTGGTGAGTGGAACAGCGATCCTGGAGTAATCTTCCACGAATCTTCTATAATAACCAGCCAACCCAAGGAAACTACGAATCTCCGCAACAGATTTTGGTGCTTCCCATCCTACTATAGCAGCTATCTTACTTGGATCAACCTTGATACCGTCTCCAGATACAACATGGCCCAAGAAAGCCACTTTCTTCAGCCAAAACTCGCACTTCTTGAATTTTGCATAAAGCTTCACATCTCTCAACCGTTGTAAGGCTGCCTTCAAATGCGCTGTATGAGTCTCCATGTCCTTAGAGTAAATCAATATGTCATCGATGAATACGATGACCGAAGTGTCCAACATATCATGGAACACTTGGTTCATCAGTTCCATAAACGACGCTGGAGCATTGGTCAACCCAAAAGACATAACTAGAAACTCATAATGCCCATACCTCATCCTGAAAGCAGTCTTCGGAATATCTCCGGCCTTGATCTTCAATTGGTGATACCCCGATCGGAGATCGATCTTCGAGAAAACCTTTGCACCCTGCAGCTGATCGAACAGATCATCGATCCTAGGCAAAGGATACCGATTCTTGATCGTCAACTTGTTCAGCTCACGGTAGTCAATACATAACCGTACACTTCCATCCTTCTTCTTGACGAATAATACAGGTGCTCCCCAAGGCGATATACTAGGTCGTATGAAGCCCTTATCCAACAATTCTTGTAGTTGGGTCTTCAACTCCTTTAACTCGGTCGGGGCCATCCTGTATGGTGCTTTAGACACCGGCGCCGAACCTGGCATAAGGTCTATCACAAATTTTGTAGCCCTGCCTGGTGGTAAACCTGGAAGCTCCTTTGGAAACACATCTGGGAACTCCCGAACCACATCTATATCTTCCATCTTGAGTGACTCTGCCGTGAGATCGACTACAGATACTAGATAACCCACTCCCCCTTTCTCCAAGCATCTCTTAGTTTTTAGGGCGGAGAGGATCAGCTTCCGCTTCCTAGATAGCTTAATCCCAGCGAAGCTATATTCCCTTCCCTCTTTGTCAGTAAGCACAAGCTTCCTTTCACCACATAAAAGGACGGCCGAATGATGGCCTAGACAATCCATTCCCAAAATGACATCAAAGTCTGCCATCTCAAGTATTACTAGGCTTGCTTCTAAGTCTCGGCCCTCAACACATACAGTACATGGTCCATAATATTCGGTCAAAGCCACTTCGAATCCTAGTGGAGAGCGAACTATCAAGCTTGGGTTCAAATGCTTGATTGGTAACTCCATTCGCTTCCCAAAAGAAATAGAAACAAAGGAGTGCGTGGCCCCAGAGTCAAATAATACTCTGGCGGGTAAACCAGCTACATTTACAATTCCTGGAATATATTGCCCCTTAGTTCTACATGCTCATGCAACTGAAAGAATAAACCAAATAGTAAGGGATGGAGTCATACCAGTTACCACATCAGGTGATGCGGCTGCCTCTTCAGTGGTGACCGCATAAACTCTTCCTTGCTAGGGAGCTTGCTTCTTAGGTAGTGTGCCGTTCCTTGCAACATGTCCCAGCTGTTGACAGTTATAACATTTGATATTTGGGTTGGGTCTAGCGAACTGTGGCACAGGTGGTGCCAGGTTGTTTCTCGCAGGTGCTGTAGCGGTTTGTGCCCTGTATGGGCGGAAGGGTCTAGTATTACCGCCACCCGAGCTCTCACCAGTGGATCTCTTCACTCCCCTGTTCTGAGCAAAGAAGCTGTCCCTCTGACTGGACTCTATCACCCTCGCAACCTGCACCGCCTCATTGTAGGTCTTCTTGTCCAGATCCAAAAGGTGCTCTCTGATGCTTCCACATAGTCCCATGGTGAACCTACGTGTCTTGGTCTCCTCCTCCAGCATATTGGCTGGTGCGAAGAAGAATAGCTCTTCGTACCTCTGCTGATAAGCATCTACAGTCGACTGAGATTGCTGCAGATTGAGAAACTCTCTCTCCATTTGATCTCTGAAGCTCTTCGGAAAGTATTTGTCGAAGAAAGCCGCTTTAAACACTTCCCAATCAACCAGTGTATACTTATTCTCCAGATATGCCCGTGTAGAATTCCACCACGCATTCGTATCTTCCTTCAGCATATGAGTGGCAAACAGGACCTTTTCATCCTCTGTACAAGTCATCAGTCGAAAATTCTTTTCCATTTCTGCAACCCACTGTGCTGGCCACAAGGGTTTCCCTGTCTTACATGTGAATGATGAAGGCTTCAACTTTAAGAATCTATCCACCGCCCTGCTCAGACCGTGCTGTCCCTGTGTATTCATTCCGTACCATGGTGGTGGATATGGATATGCTCCCTGATAAGTAGAAGATGACGGAAACTTGTGCGGTGGTGGTACATTCTGTGCTTGGCCCATTGGCCCTGGACTACCATGCATCGATAGTGTAGTACCAGCACCAGCTCCACAGCCTACACCTGCAGCACCACCATCTACATTTACAGCTGGACCATCTCACCCCCCTCCAAACCCGGTGTTGAGCATGTTTACTGAGATCAAGGACACCTAGAGGGTCTTCCTCGAGTCTCAGCGAGAAATGGGTCAAGAGTTGGGACGTCTGGCTCGTAGCCTACGGGTGACTCAGGACCAGGTGCACTGGCTTAGGGTTGCATACAAGCGAGACTATGACATAGCGGACCCTATTCCTCCTAGGCCCCCTATCCCATGATTGTCCCTTTTTATTTGTCTTCTATTTTGACTGTTCATATAACAGGGTAACTGTCCGGTTTGTGGACTGTACCCTGTAGCACTATTTTTATCTGATACTCATTTTCTTATTTAATGAAAGTTTTTATGTTTCACCTAACTAGTGTATGTGCACATGTTAAGTTTCATATTTAGAATAGTACATTATTCTCTTTCTTAATCAGTCTCAGGTATCAAACAATGCTTAGGGTGTGTTTGTATTAAGATTTTTAAATTTTCCTAACTCAGTTCATCGACTTAGTTAAGTGTAATATGGTTTGTGGAACAGAGCCCGAGTGCTCTGATACCAAGTTGTCACACCCCAATTCTGATCCAACTAGAATGGTGTGAGTAAACCGTCATTGAACCAACGGTTCACACCAGGATCTCGAATAGGCCGTGTCCATTTATACAAACCATTACACATAACCACAATCAGAATATAAATATACAGCGGAAGACTTAAATAGAATGAACCGAGTATCTATTGATAATTTAAATAAAATATCTAATTATTCAAATCAAACACAGAATATAATATCTCTTACATCACTTTAATCCAACCAAAAATAACTGAAACAAATAAATAAAAATCCATCACAGGTACACGCAGAAAGGGCACTCGCATGAAGCATCATGCTCGTCCTCCCCTGCTTGTACATCCAGAGCAGCTACACCTCCATACGCCGGAGCGTTCACATAATCGTGCACAGTATAACCTGCATCCATATCTAAAACAAGATGTGCACAAAGGGTGAGCTCACAACACAACTTAGTAAGATAATCAGACAGTTTCACAATATTATGCATGAGTAACAATCATTTTATGCTGTGGTCTGGTTTTAAGTTTGCAATGTGCTATAGAAAGGTTTGGTGGCCCCCGTACCTCTATACACGAGTATGTGGCATTGCACAGTAGATCACACTACCACCAACCCACATGCACCCATCATGGAATAGAGATAGAGCTAAGGTATACCCGCACCTCCCCTGATACAATACCCATACCAGTACCTAAGCCCCTACTTGCCAGGGCTCGCAAACTGGGCTCGCAACTAACCAATCCTATATGTCATCAATGTATGCTCTATCCCAGCACAGCCGCCTACGGCATAGAGATAGAGCTAGAGCGTGCAGGCCGGGCCGAAGACCTCAATACCTCACCTCCCCCTGATACCCTATCCGCAACTAACCCACTAGGATAGAAACAATACGCAGGTAGACCCTATCCCAACATAACTCCCTACGGCATAGAGATAGAGCTAAAGCATCGTGGACAAGCCAGCGTCGACTCGGAATCCTCAGTACCACATAACAATGGCCGGGACAACATCAATATCGGAGACCACCGTACCACGACCTTCCTCTGATACCCCACCCATACCAAGCATGTTAAGACAGAATACTACAAAAAGGTGCTAGTGTGAAGAGCGATCCCAGGCCCATGCCCCACTCCACACACCAACGAAAACAATCGCATGCCTAACAATCACATCCTATCAATGCATGAACAGTAATAATAACTGAAAGTAAAGGATGGCATGTGAATATGCACAAACATCATATCATAGATATTCAATGATTAACAACGATTTACTGTCCATTAATTATTAGGTTTATGTCAGATTCCCTTACCTGACGCTCATTCGATAACTTTCTCTACATCGCAAGATCCAAACGATAAGTCACAAAGTCCTACATAATATTAGGATTTCATTAGAATATATTGTTTAGGGTTTCATGTTGGTCGGAAACCAACAGAGATCACAAACTACCATCACAGAGCTGACCGGTGGCATATACCGGTCGCAACTCTGTGGGAAAAACTGGCGACCGGTATGGTCAGCCGGTCGCCCACTGACAACCTCCCGAGAGATAACGGTCGCACATACCGGTCGCACTATGTGCACCCGGTATAGTCGACCGGTATGTCTCCGGAAGACCATACATGGGTTTTTCGACTGCCGACGATCATCCTCCATGGATTTTCAGGGTTTCTCCTATCCATTCTAAATCTAGGCTTTGAGTTAGAGTTATCCCCAACTCATTCAAGTCTCGTTTCGATGAATATCATCTCGAAACATGAATCTAGGGTTTGACGGCAACTTAGGGTTTATTGGCCAAATTAGGGTTTTAGATCAATACCTACTTTGCATGGTATTGATCCACCCACACAACTAACATAGGGTAAGAAGATGGATTCAAACACTTACCGTTGACAGGCGTAATGAGAGCGTCGTCGAACGGTAATGGCGGCACCTCTTTCTTCTTCCTAGCTCCTTCTCCTTTCCAACCTCTTTCTCTTCTCTAGGGTTTGTGAAAGACAATGGAAAGGATTTGAGGAGACTTAAGGGTGTATTTATAGGCTAGAAATAGGGTTTAGTAACCCTACTAGGATTAGGAAACTTCTAGGATTCAAAATCAGGAAAGCGGGACCCGTAGAGACCAATTTCTAGATTCCCGCACATAGTTGTGCAGGCCATACCGGTCGACCGGTACCAAGAACGGTACCATCGACCGGTATACCTAAAATCAGGTATAATTGGTCGACTTTGGTCCGATTTTGTACCTATTTGTTATCCGCTTGCCCCGTCTGGCCCGGTGATGATCGGAAGACCTGTCATGACACAAAACCAAGGTTTAGACCGGGTTTTCAGAGTGCGGGTCTTACATTATGATTTAAGATTTTGTCTACACGCCAACATATGCACGGGTGGAGGCTATAAATGAGCAAGCTGTGGAGAACGAACATGGTTGGTTCGTTAAGCTAGCGTTTCAACGATGGATACGTTTAGTGATTAGTATTCGTATTTGGATATTGTAATATGTATTAAGTTATGTTTTGGTTACTTAGAAATAAATAGAATATTAATTATTTATCATGTTTAGACCTCAGTTCATTATCTGTAAGACTTCCGCTATTTATTTTATTACCTCTGATTTATGTGGAATGTGTTTTGGTTTATCATATGTGGGATAGCCTATTTTGAGATCCTGGTTGAACCGTTGGTTTATTGACGGTTCATCACACCATTATGGTTGGTGCAGAATCGGGGTGTGACATGCACTGACAGTCGATGGCCTACCATGGTTTGCTCCCATCATAGATTTCATCAAGAAAGGAAAGTATCCAGTGGAAGCCACAACAAGTGAGAAGAAATCTCTTAGGCGATATGCCTCTCAGTTTATACTATGCGAAGATATCCTATACAAAAGATCCCATGAAGGAGTGCAGTTAGTCTGTGTCGACGAGGAACAGGCACAAAACATCATCGAACAAATCCATCAAGGAATATGCAGACCTCACATGAATGCTAGAATGCTTGCAAAGAAGATTCTCAGAACGAGATATTACTGGAACACAATGGAAGCAGATTGTGTAGAGTTTGTAAGGAAACGTCATAAGTGCCAAATCCACGCTAATTTGAACACGTGCCTCTAACAGAGTTGCATACTGTCACACCCCAATTTTGGTCTAACCAGAATGGTGTGATGAACCGTCAATAAACCAACGGTACAACCAGGATCTCAAAATAGGCTATCCCACATATGATAAACCAAACACATTCCACATTAATCAGAGGTAATAAAATAAATAGCGGAAGTCTTACAGATAATGAACTGAGAAATTCTAACGGTGATACTCATAAATAAAATATCCAATTATGTTGTTTCAACCGAGACATAAATAAAATATCGAATACCTGTCTTTACTAAATCCAAATAAATAAAACAAAATCTAATCGAATACGCATTAGTTGCACTCGCAAGAGGAGTCATGCGTATCCACTGTCTTCAGCTTCCATTGTCGCCACATGCCCATACACAGGAGCGTTCATGTAATCTTCAATGGTGGTACCTGCATCATAAACTAAAAGTATTTGAATTCGAAAGGGTGAGCACACATCACGGCTCAGTGAGCAAACAAAACAATGCAACAATACATATGCATGCAATCAATTCATATCTTTGGTCTGGTTTAAAGTTTGCAATGTGCTATAGAAAGGATAGGTGGCCTCCGCACCTCTATACACGAGTGTGTGGAAACGCCCAATGAAAACGGCACCGTCGCCCCACATGCGCCCACCATGGACAATATACACCCCATGAAAACGGCATGGCTGTACCGGTTGCCCATACCAACACGTAAGCCCCTGTTGGCGAGGGCTTGCAAACTGGGCTCGCAGCTAACCAACCCTAATGCCAAACAATGTATCCAAGGCCTCACCCCAGCATCCCTCAATACATCCATAGAGATAGAGCTAGGGTCTGGTGACCAGGCTGAACCACAATGCCACGTCCCCCCCTGATACCCTACGACATATTAGTTTCGCTAAGGTAATGGCGATACGACGATGTTAGTGGACAAGACTTGAGTAGAGATAGAGCTAGAGTCTGGTGACCAGGCTGAACCATAATGCCACGTCCTCCCCCTGATGCTCCCCTCGCATCAAGCACAATAACACTTGCTTAGTGGACATGACTTGAATAGACCATGGCACAATATACACCCCATGAAGAACAGTCATGGTTGTACCGGTTGATACCATCCCTACCCGCACCATATACACTAGCCAAACACAAACATTCACATGCCTATTCCTATCATCATCATCATCATCATGTTATAAACAATAAATTTAAATATGCATGAACAGTAATAATAGAAATATTGGATGACATGTTGAATGCACATTACAAGCATACACGCATAAAATCATTCATGGCATCGGACTCAAGAAATAAAAACAATTTATTATTAACCAATTAGTTTAGGTCTTGTTCCCTCACCTTAGCTTGTTAATAGATCCTCTTCCACGCTTTAAAATCACCTTTATAATGTTATTATATTGTTAGAAGACCTAACAAAGTCGATAAAATTTAATTAGAATTTATTCTTATTTTTAAAACCATTCTGTTAACTAAGGGTCGGAGGTAGGGTCAGAGTCATGATCGACCCTGGGTGCGACCCTCCCCCTAATCTGAACTTCCCAAACACTGAGGGTCGATGCTAGGGTCGGATCTGCCATCGACCCTAGGTGCGACCCTCCATGGTTTGAGTCGAAAATATCAGATTTTGTCCATTCTTCCATGTTTGGGTCCTATGGCTTACTTTCACAATCCATTCTATACATGTATTTATGGTTTAGAACTATACTTTATTCACCTACATGGTTTTAATGATCTCCTCCATGGTTTTCCATGAAAACCTAACCATGGATGGATGATTTGGGTTTCTTCTAAGTCATACCCTCTTCATAAACCATTCTAAAGTCTTAAATAAATCATGGGGAATGTATCCATACCTTAGTTTTGCTGAGATTCAGAGTTCCTCTGAATTTCCTCTTTTTCCTTAGCCTTTTCTTCAAGTTTTCCTTCTCTTCTTCTCTTCCTTCTCTTCTCTTTCTCTCAATCCAATTAGGATTGTAAAGGGAGTGAAAGAGGCTTAGGGACGTCCTATTTATAGAGTAAAACCTCCCAAAATAAGTCCCATTGAGTTTAGGAAAGGTTCCAATCGAAATTAGGAAGGTTTCTCAATTTTCGGTTCGTGCTGTTTTTCCCGAATGTCGAGGGTCGATGGTGAGGGTCGATGGGAGGGTCGGACAACTCATAGACCCTGCGACCCATGGTTGAGGGTCGATGGTGAGGGTCGATGGGAGGGTCGGACAACTCATAGACCCTGCGACCCATGGTTGAGGGTCGATGGTGTGGGTCGATGGGAGGGTCGGACCTGCCTGTTAAAACCTGCGACCCTACCCTCATTTTGACTGTTTTTGGGTAAATTTTCATATTGGGTCTTGGGTTTCTTCACACACTTGGTCCACTTGGCTCGACCATGATATGTAGACGGGTCCCGACACGAAATGTAAGGTTAGGCCGGGTTCGTGGCATGCGGGTCTTACAACTCCACCACCCTTAAAAGAAATTTCGTCCTCAAAATTTGAAAGTACGGATCTTACAACTCCCCCATCCTTAAAATAAATTTTGTCCTCAAAATTTGAACGTACGGATCTTACAAATCCCCCATCCTTAAAATAAATTTTGTCCTCAAAATTTTGAATTTACTTCGGAGTCAATAGGTGAGAATTCTATTTCCGCATTGCATCTTCTTTCTCCTATGCACTCTTCTCCACGTATTGTCTTTGCCAGGTTACCTTCACATAATAGTTATCCCAGCTTTGGAAACATTGTACCTTCCCACTAGTGAACTAGGCTGGTACCACTTCAATTGTTAAACATTCTATCTAATCCAGTGATTTCGTGATCAATACCTTTAATATGGATCTTTAATGTACTTCTTCAACAGTGACACACGAAATACATCATGCACACTAGACATGGATAGCGGTAACGCTAATTGTGCAACTTTTCTACGTCTCTCTAGAGTTTATAAGATTCGATGCATATATAAAATATGACTTTCCCTTCTTGTCTAATCGTTTCAAACTACGCATAAATGATATCTTCAAGAACACTTTGTCCCTTATGGCGAACTCAAGGTCTTGGTGTCTCTCTGACAACTTGAGCTATCCTGCCCCTTTTCTTTGATCTTGTCTGCCACTCGATAGTTTTCTTCATTAGCCTTAGGTCTCAAAATTCTTCATCTACCGACTTTACTCCAAACCGGAGGGGTTTGACATTTCTACCGTACCATGCTATATGGGTGACATTTACATGATAGCTTGGTAACATCTTCAATTCATGGTAACTTCTCAACTCCAACTCTTTGAAATCAATTCACAAGCTCGGGGCATATCTCCTAGGATCTGTATAGTCTGCCTCGACTATCGATCGGTTTGGGGTAAAGTGCAGTACTAAACTTCGACTTTGTCCCCATTATTTTCTGTAAATCCTCCCAAAACTTCGAGATAAGGCATAAGCCTTCGACCGACACTAAGCTCTCATGCATACCATTCAATCTGAAAATATTATCCACCTATAGCTTAGTTAACCGCTCCAAAGCATACCGAGGTCGTATAGCAATGGACTGAGCTATCTTCATAAGGCAATCAACAATTACCCCAAACTGCGTCAACCGATCAGTGGTCAGTGGAAAATCAGTGACATAGTTAATTATAATGTAGTTCCACTTTCAGACTGACTCCGATAGTTATTGTTGTAGCCATGTTGGTCTTTTTCTTTCAGCCTTTACTTGCTGATAATTCAATTACTGAAACATGCATCTATCCACAACCACTTCCATTCCCTTTCTGCCAAAATAATCTCTTCATGTCATGATACATATTGGTACTCTAGTATGTACTGAATATTGAGTACAATGGACTCTTATCATTATCCTCTTCATAGTATCCAAGTCTTTATCTTCAGGTATTCCGAATCTACCCTTGTATCTGAGTACCGTCTCCACATCCAAAGTAAGTTAGGTTTGGGTTTTTCTTTCTCTAAATCTTCTTGCATTGTTCTTATTTACAAATCTAACAAAATTGCTATTTTTACTAAATCCATCAATTTAGAGATGGTCTTTAATGCCACAAACGTAGCCGAATTATTGTTCCATAAGTTCATCCATAAATTCTCGCTCAATTGGATCATCACTAGCTTCTATTATAAGTTACTCTTCCTCCAAATCTGAGTTTGTTGCTGTAAAACATAATGCAGCATTTATACTGGGTCCTTCCTTGGACTTCATAATTCCCTTTTGCTTAAAGCCTTAGCTACTACATTAGCCTTGCTCAGGTGACACTGAATATCACAGTCATAATCCTTGAGCAATTTCCAACCATCTCCTTATCCTCATGTTCAACTCTTTCTAATAGAGAGATAAATAAAACACTTGTAATCCGATCTAATCTAAAATTCTTCTCTGTATAGGTAATGTCTCCAAGTCGTGATTGCATGAATCACAATTGTTTACTCCAATCATGAGTTGGGTAACTCTTCTCATGCTCTTTCAGTTTTCCTGAAGCATATGAAATCGCTTATTTACCTTACATCAACCCGCATCCTAGATCCTCTGGTGCCAGAACGATCAAGATGGGAGCTGATATCAATCTTACTTTAGAATCTGGAAATATTCTTCACCCTTGTCAGTCAAATTAAACTCATCTCCTTTCCTGGTTAGCTTGGTAAGAGGTATTGCGATCTTAGAGTGGTCCTTCGAAAATCGTATGTAATAATCAGCTAACCCAAGAAACTTCTGATCTTCGTAATATTCTTTAGGTGTTTCTCACCATATGTTTACTTCTATCTTAATAGGGTCCACTTTATTCCTTTTTATGACGCTACGTGATCTAATAAGATCACTTTGTTTAATCAGGTCTCATATTCCTTGGAATTGGCAATAAGCTTTTTACTTCTCAGTTGTTGTGAAGCTATTCTAAAGTCCGTTGTATGAGTTGCTTCATTCTTGGAATAAACTAAAATATCATTTATGAAAACTATGACCGATGTGTCCAACAGGTCATGAAACACCCAGTTCATCAGTTCCATAAAAGACGTAAGGGCATTGGTTAATCCAAATGTTATAATCGAGAACTCATAATGTCCAATCCCGATTCTAAAAGCTATCTTCGAGATATTTCTGTCCAAAATCCTTCCGCTGTGATATCTTGATTGAAGATCAATCTTAGAAAAATACCTCTGCTCCTTGCAACTATTTAAACAAGTCATTGATCTGAGGTTGTAGATATCGATTCTTGACTGTGAGCTTGTTTAGTTCCCGGTAGTTTATACGCAAACAACACTACCATCCTTCTTCTTCATGAATTGCATTGGCACTTCCCATGATGCAATACTTAACTGATTAGGACCTTGGTCTAGTAACTCTTGTAGTTGAGTCTCAATTCCTTCAATTCTATAAGAGCTATTCATAGGTGCCTTTGACACAAGTATCGTCCTTGGTAACAAGTCGATGACGAACTCGGTCACTTAATTAGATGGTAACCCGATAAGTTTCCTAGAAATACATCAGGAAATTCACGCATCACATCAATATCTGTCATCTGTGGTGCTTCTTTGGTAACGTATACCACAGATACCATATATCCAACTCATTTCTCTTCAAAGCATCTCTTCGCCTTTAGCATAGAGCGGATCATCTTTCACTTCCTAGGCAACATACTCCCGATGATACTAAATCATATGCCGTTTTTATTCTTGAATGGTAACCTCTTCTATACACATAATCACTTGTAGAGTGTTGAGACAACCAGTCTATTTCCAAGATGACATCAAAGTCTGCCATCTCAAGTCTAATTAGGTTGCTTCCAAATTCCATCCATCCATACGATTTGGACTTCGTTCATAATACTCATCCAATTGAACATCTAGTCCAAAAAGACTTAAACTAGAAAATATGGAGTAACGGTCTTAAGAGCTTGTCTAGTTTCTTCATCTCTTAAGACTATCGTCAAGATCTCATATCCCAAATCTATTTATAAGCATTAGGGTATATGCTTATAATTTCATTAATTCAGCCAAACTATTTTGGTATTTACTTAATCATATCCCTCAACATTGGGCATAACTCAATTATCATTGTATTAAATCGAGTACTACTTATGCCATGACTTTATCCTTGTATCCACCCTTAAATTTGCCTTTAGGAATCTTCTACCTTGTCAAAAATTCATACCGATATAACCATCTTTAACTCTACTTTAAGTGCTATCTATTTCTTTACTGGCTACTCTTAATAGTTCCCACATTTTCTCATGCACCCTTTTATAGACATGATTCATATCCATCCATTTAGCAATCTCAAAACAAATCCTCTATTACTTCATATGAGGTTCATTGGCTATGACATTTAATCTGAATTTAATCATCTTTCTTCCAATAATTCCATTATCACTAAACATTTTTATCATCAAAGGTCAGGGAGTGTATGAATCAAAATGTTCATCCAAAAGTGATTTACTTCCTTTCGTCGATTTAGCATAATGACAATCACTTGCTTTATCTGGTGAACCTAGGTTTAAAGAATCAGGAGTAAATCTGTAGTAATCCAACCGGCATCCAAAGGTCGTTAGGTTGCACGGTGGTCCAAATACATGGAAATAGAGGTTCTACAGCTCTTAACCTCATGGTTACAGGTTCTATCGAGTATATAATGCCATTGGTCGAGGCACTACAGGAGTAAATCTGGAGAAAGTTTTCGTACATTAGTAAATCAGGTAAAAAAATCAGAAGATGTACGCTCAACATGATTAAACATTTAACTGTTCATTCAGTTCATATCTCTGTTCATGTTGTTGATCATGAGAGTGGTTCAGTTTGGTATAATTAGGACTACTACTAAAGAAACAATATCTATGACTTCAATTGACAGGTTAAATCAAGAAGGTATCCTGTCAAGGTACGAGAATTAAAATCTGGTATGTGCATCCTCTATAATCATAAGAGTAAATCAATAATGCACCGCATCCTATATAAACATATCTACTTGCATGGCCATTATCCTCTTATCTCTGTTTGGATTTAGCCCGAGAACTTTTCCTTTATCTCTACAGGTGTTTTGGCATTAGTAGCCATTTTCCTTCTTCCTCTGTCTTACATCGAGTTCCACATCTTGTGAGTATCAACTCGGCATTTAATTTTTTTTTTTTTTACAGATGCTTCCTTCTTGCTACTGTACTATATCGTTGTATACTTAGATAACTACCCAACTTATAGATAATACCCTATATTGTTTGTTTATTAGGATAATTTTTTTTGTCTTCTCTTTCTGTGTGAGTGTATATATATGGTTCCACCTTTTATATGTACATTATTGTCTTGTTTAGGTTATGTCTCAACCAACACAGGTGCTTATTGTGTGTTTGTATTAAAGCTTTTAATTTATCCTAACTCAGTTCATGGACTCTAGTGGAAGTACTCAGGTTTAATGGGTAAGGCCTACGAGAGCTCTGATACCAAGTTGTCACACCGCAATTTTGGTCTAACCAGAATGGTGTGATGAACCGTAAATAAACCAACGGTTCAACCAGGATCTCAAAATAGGCTATCCCACATATGATAAACCAAACACATTCCACATTAATCAGAGGTAATAAAATAAATAGCGAAAGTCTTACAGATAATGAATTGAGAAATTCTAACTGTGATACTCATAAATAAAATATCTAATTATGTTGTTTCAACCGAGACATAAATAAAATATCGAATACATGTCTTTACTAAATCCAAATAAATAAAACAAAATATAATCGAATACGCATGAGTTGCACTCGCAAGAGGAGTCATGCGTATCCACTATGTCTTCAGCTTCCATTGTCGCCACATGCCCATACACAGGAGCGTTCATGTAATCTTCAATGGTGGTACCTGCATCATCAACTAAAAGTATTCGAATTCGAAAGGGTGAGCACACATCACGGCTCAGTGAGCAAACAAAATAATGCAACAATACATATGCATGCAATCAATTCATATCTTTGGTCTGGTTTAAAGTTTGCAATGTGCTATAGAAAGGATAGGTGGCCGCCGCACCTCTATACACGAGTGTGTGGAAACGCCCAATGAAAACGGCACCGTCGCCCCACATGCACCCACCATGGACAATATACACCCCATGAAAATGGCATGGCCGTACCGGTTGCCCATACCAACACGTAAGCCCCTGTTGGCGAGGGCTTGCAAACTGGGCTCGCAACTAACCAACCCTAATGCCAAACAATGTATCCAAGGCCTCACCCCAGCATCCCTCAATACATCCATAGAGATAGAGCTAGGGTCTGGTGACCAGACTGAACCACAATGCCACGTCCCCCCCCTGATACCCTACGACATATTAGTTTCGCTAAGGTAATGGCGATACGACGATGTTAGTGGACAAGACTTGAGTAGAGATAGTGCTAGAGTCTGGTGACCAGGCTGAACCACAATGCCACGTCCTCCCCCTGATGCTCCCCTCGCATCAAGCACACTAACACTTGCTTAGTGGACATGACTTGAATAGACCATGGCACAATATATACCCCATGAAGAACGGTCATGGTTGTACCGGTTGATACCATCCCTACCCGCACCATATACACTAGCCAAACACAAACATTCACATGCCTATTCCTATCATCATCATCATCATCATGTTATAAACAATAAATTTAAATATGCATGAACAGTAATAATAGAAATATTGGATGACATGTTGAATGCACATTACAAGCATACACGCATAAAATCATTCATGGCATCGGACTCAAGAAATAAAAACAATTTATTATTAACCAATTGGTTTAGGTCTTGTTCCCTCACCTTAGCTTGTTAATAGATCCTCTTCCACGCTTTAAAATCACCTTTATAATGTTATTATATTGTTAGAAGACCTAACAAAGACGATAAAATTTAATTAGAATTTATTCTTATTTTTAAAACTATTCTGTTAACTGAGGGTCGGAGGTAGGGTCGGAGTCATGATCAACCCTGGGTGCGACCCTCCCCCTAATCTGAACTTCCCGAACACTGAGGGTCGATGCTAGGGTCGGATCTGCCATCGACCCTGGGTGCGACCCTCCATGGTTTGAGTCGAAAATATCAGATTTTGTCCATTCTTCCATGTTTGGGTCCTATGGCTTACTTCCACAATCCATTCTATACATGTTTTTATGGTTTAGAACTATACTTTATTCACCTACATGGTTTTAATGATCTCCTCCATGGTTTTCCATGAAAACCTAACCATGGATGGATGATTTGGGTTTCTTCTAAGTCATACCCTCTTCATAAACCATTATAAAGTCTTAAATAAATCATGGGGAATGTATCCATACCTTAGTTTTGCTGAGATTCAGAGTTCCTCTGAATTTCCTCTTTTTCCTTAGCCTTTTCTTCAAGTTTTCCTTCTCTTCTTCTCTTCCATCTCTTCTCTTTCTCTCAATCCAATTAGTGTTGTAAAGGGAGTGAAAGTGGCTTAGGGACGTCCTATTTATAGAGTAAAACCTCCCAAAATAAGTCCCATTGAGTTTAGGAAAGGTTCCAATCGAAATTAGGAAGGTTTCTCAATTTTCGGTTCGTGCTGTTTTTCCCGAATGTCGAGGGTCGATGGTGAGGGTCGATGGGAGGGTCGGACAACTCATAGACCCTGCGACCCATGGTTGAGGGTCGATGGGAGGGTCGGACCTGCCTGTTAAAACCTGCGACCCTACCCTCATTTTGACTGTTTTTGGGTAAATTTTCATATTGGGTCTTGGGTTTCTTCACACACTTGGTCCACTTGGCTCGACCATGATATGTAGACGGGTCCCGACACGAAATGTAAGGTTAGGCCGGGTTCGTGGCATGCGGTTCTTACAACTCCACCACCCTTAAAAGAAATTTCTTCCTCAAAATTTGAAAGTACAGATCTTACACATACTCTTAGTTCCCCATGGCCCTTCTCAATCTGGGGCATAGATGTAATCGGAAAGGTTCACCCTAAACCCTCAAATAGGAATGAATTCATCTTGGTTTCCATTGAATATTTCACAAAGTGGGTGGAGGCACAGTCATATGCCAAGCTCATAGCAAACAATGTGGCTAAATTTTTACAAGAACACATCATATGTCGGCATGGAATGCCTTATTCTATAATCTCAGATCAAGGACAACACTTCAGAGGGATAGTCCAAGAATTATGTGACAAGTTCCACATCAAAAGGCACCAATCCTCTCCTTATCGTCCACAGAAAAATGGGGCAGTAGAGGCGGCCAATAAAAATATCAAGGTTATTCTCCAGAAAATGGCAAAGTCTAATGTTGACTGGGTAGGCAAACTACCTTATGCACTCTGGGCATATAGAACATCCATAAGAACATCCATTGGGGCAACGCCGTATTCACTAGTATAAGGTATGGAAGTAGTCCTCCCGGTAGAAATAGAGGTTCCATCACTGAGAGTCTTGATGGAATGCAAGATTTCAGAAACTGAATGGTTGCAATCCAGATATGATGAACTGAACTTCGTTGATGAAAGAAGAATGAAGGCAGTCGATAATGTAAAAAAAATACCAACAAAGAATGGCAGCAACCTTTAACAAAAAGGTGCGTGTTCGTCACTTGACAGTCGGGGACCTGGTATTGAAAGAGCAAAGAGCACCTATCCATGACTCTAGGGGCAAGTTTCGCCCTAATTGGAGTGGACCGTTCATGGTAAAAGAGATCTTACTTGGAAAAGCTGTTCGACTGGCCGACATAGAAGGCATTGAGTTACAATATTTGACCAATTTGGATGAAGTGAAGAGATATTATGTGTAGCCTCTACACTCTTTTAAAAAAAATGGAGGGTGTAGATGGCTTCTTTCTCACCTGCTGACACCAACAACGGGCATCAATCATTTGAAGAAATTACCGCCATGGATGACTGGATTATCCAATGGGGTACAACAACCTTTCACCCAAGGATGGCTCATCTTATCATCATAATCAAAGAAAGAATTTTCTGTTTTTTTGGCTAAACTCTTTCATCCGTCCATCTATCCGATGGATTTCGCAAGAGTTAAACATCAAAGCTCATCTTTCATATCATTTGATATAAACTTTCATGAGTATATCAATCTGAGAAATTATAAAATAAAAATCTGGCTAGAACTCTTATCTGTCGTTCATTACATTCGACGGCGTCCTAAGATTCCAATAGACCCTTCTTTTCTCAAACTGATAATTGGGGTCTTCTTGGTAAGATAAACCCATTCTACATAAATAACCACAAACTCCTCCAGGCGGCAGACCCACCTGGACAGTTTCTTGTCAGTCCCATTTGGACCTCCAATTTCGCTCATCATGTCTATAGATTTGAGTACTTAAAACTCAAACAGAGTCAGTCATATGTATACATTTCATGTGTATCCTACTAAGGGCATTTCAATATATCTAAACAATTACAATTTAAGATAAATTCCAATCATTCATTATTTTACCTTTATGTGTATGTCGGGATTCCTACAGGTCACACCCAGAAGACTGACAATCCATCGATCCGTCAAACAAAATTACAGAAATGGATAAGGCACTAAAAAACTAGAGCTGGCGTAATGAGTTCACAGAAGATAGCTCTTTCCTGCGAAAGCATCAACTGGAGGCACTTCCTCAATTGACAACCATAAAATTATGCTCAAATCTTTTGAAAGCAGCCGCTCAATGCTAGGATCCAATAGTTCATGTCTTCAGGATGGGAGAAGTCGAGTTACGGCCAACTGTGGAAGAATTCAGAGCTTGCCTCCTGCACACACCTAAGCGGAAAATTTTCAAACCATCTCCAGAAAAAGATTACAAGCAAGAGATACAAGATTTTTTTAGCTGGGACAGGAAAGAAATGTGTTGTTTTGTACAGGATCAATGACTACAGATAGAGCGCATGATCAAATCATATGCTCGTACAAGTCCAAAAGGGAAAGAAGCACAGGAGCAAAGAAGACATGTTTACCTCTATTGTAGCATTGCTCGACTATTGCTACGAAGTTGCACAGATACAGAATCTCTAATCATAATAGATCTCATCAAGCATGCGAGACAAGGTTATGACATCATCCCTACAGTGTTGGCCGAGACATTAAAAGGCCTTGACTTCATGGCAACTCATCAAAATCAGTTCGAGCTGGACAATTTTAGTGGGTCACCATATCTACTTCAAATTTGGTTAACAGAAAGGTTAGTATTGGTTGAAGAATCTAAAGCAACGACCCTTAACCCCTACCAATTGGCAAAAAGAGCAGATCCTATGGCTTATCAGATGGACACAGATTGGTTCAACCGCCTCAAGGAAATAACCACAGCAGATATCAGATGGAAATGCACATAGTAGAAACAAGAGCGGGTTGTTACAAATACAGAGAATAGTTTACATGTCTGGTTCATGGGGTTGACTCATACTTCATTCTATTCCCCAACAAGGCTACCTCAACAATTCAATATCCTAGCAAGCACCAGCAGAAAAGTGACTGATTGTGAACCTCCTAGAGAGTTGACATTAGATCTAGTTGATACCATTTCTCGTGAATGGAACAATCGAAAAGTTTGAACACTCTCTAGAGTTGCACCAATCAAGAAACCAATAGAATTTTAGGTTTTTCTTGAATTCCAGTTTGTTTCATGAACTATGTCTCTTTAAATTCAACAAAGAAACATTGTTTCCCCATCCCATTAGAAATGATCATTATAACATGCTCTCTGAAATTATCAAATGTTATGACAAGTGCAGGTACTCAAATTGGAATCTCAATCAAAAAAGCCTCAGTTCAATCAAAAAGAAAAACAATAATTCCTCCATCCAAACAAATCAAAGCCGAGCCCAAGCTCGTGCAACCAGTCTTGTATTCACAACCTAGTTCCATACAAGAAGAGATTCCAAACCTACAAACCAGCCTTGTATTCACAGCCTAGCTCCATACAAGAAGAGGTTTATCAGCCTATAAATGGATCAAGTCGGGTTCAAGCCCCCTCGTACCTTGCATCATGAGTCTCACCTCAGCAAGAAGAGGTTCCCAGCCTATAAATGAGCCTTGTATTCACAGCCTAGCTCCATACAAGAACAGGTTTATCAACCTATAAATGGATCAAGTCAGGTTCAAGCCCGTGCGTACCTTGCATCATGAGTTCCACCTTAGCAAGAAGAGGTTCCCAGCCTACAAATGAACCAGGTATTCACAGCCTAGCTTCATACAAGAAGAATAATCATTAATTTTCCAAGAAGAGCAAACCTTCTTGTCAGTTGAACTACGTTCTGGGCTTGATTTCTAGGACACCCTTAGAATACGTAAGTAATTTAGGATAAATTACCCGAAGTGCAGCCCAATAAGAAATCTCACTCATATAAAAAATGTGGTTCTTTTGTCTTTAGCCTTCATTTGGTAACAATCTCGGCTAAAGAGGGGCATCTGTAAGCACCGCGTTTTTGCTACCCTCAGCATAAATAAACCCAAATGGCAGGTTTTCATCTTTTAACCCAAAGATTTGTGATTCTTTAATTAGCCTTACAGCAGGGTCATAGGCTATTACCTACTTGGATATATAGGTTGTGAAATTATCTTCAAAATGAGACCGAAATTATCAAATTCAGACATCAAACAAAGAAGATATCACAGTTTGAAAGTGCAAGGGCATTTACGTAATTATTGTATGACGCATGCATTATCATTTAAACTTCAAATCATCATATCATGGTTGTCTGATATCGGAATCAGATGATTCAAAGGCCAATATTCTTTATTTTCAGTCTTCTTCAAAGTGGACGTAAAAAATCCCAGGTAGAAGACATCGGTGGGCCCCATGCAAGCTTTCATGCAAAATTATCGATAGTACTTCAAAGCTTCATATCTTTGCCGTTCTATGTCGGATTCAGATGATTCAAAGGCCATTATTATTCATTTGTAGTGTTCTACAAAGTCGACGTGAAAAATTTGGTATAGAAGTCTTCGAAGGGTCCCATGCAAAATTACACATGGAAATGGTCATTTAATCTTTGAAAATTCATATTTTGGTCAATACTTTCTATTTTAGTACTCTACAAAGTAGACGTAAAGGATTTCCTGTAGAAGTCTCTGAAGGATCCCATGCAGAATGGTTAGCCAAATTATCGATAATTGGCCTGCTTAAACTTTAGAAATTCATAAGTTGGCCATTTTATTTCCATAAGAGGTGATTCAAGTTCCAATATTCTTCATTTTTAGTGTTCTACAAAGTGAACGTAGAAAATTTAGAATAGAGGCTATCGAAAAATTTCATGTGGAATGTGCCAGAAATGGACTATGAAATGATAGAAGAAGTAAACTTTGATCCAAACCAGCTCAACCCAACTTAGTCCAACTCAGTCCGACCCAGCTCAGACCAATCCGGACGAAGTCACGTCAGCCCATATGCATGTATATATATATATATATATATATATATATATATATATATATATATATATATATATATATATATATATATATATATATATTATAGGATAAAAGGAAAGAAGAAAAGGTTTTCTAGAAGAACCCGTGGGAAAGAGAGAGGGAGAAGGGAAAAAGGAAAGAGAGAGGGAGAAGGAAAAAGGAAAGAAGAGAAGGTTTTCTAGAAGAAGCCATGGGAAAGGAAAGAGGGAGAAGGAGATTTCCTAGAAAGGAGAAAAGGAAAGAAAAAAAAAGAAGGAAAGATTGAAAAGGTGAGAAAACGTGAGGGAGAGGAATGAGATCCAAGAGATTGAGATTGAGGAAAGAAAAGGAAAGATTGAGAAGGAGAGAAAACATGAGGGAGAGGAATGAAATCCAAAAGATTGAGATTGAGGAAAGAAAAGGAAAGATTGAGAATGAGAGAAAACGTGAGGGAGGGGGTTTTCGGTTTTAGGTAATAAGAAGCCGTGACATTGAGATTGAGAAAAAGAAGGATTTCTTCTAAAAGAAAAAAACATGAAGAGAGAGAGAGAAAAGGAGAAAAGGAAAGAAGAGAAAAAGGAAAGAAGAGAGAAGAAGGAAGGAGAAAAGGAGAAGGGAAGCTGTGAGAATGGGAGGAGAGTTTTCTAAGAGAAAAGGGAGAGAGGCCGTGGGTTTTGGGAAGAGGGAGAAAAGAAAAGAGAAAAAAAAAGAGAAGAAGGGAGAAAGAAAAAAAACGTGAAGGAGAGAGGAGAAAGAGAGAGAGGGGATTTTCTTCTCTAGAAGAGGGAAAAACGTAAAAGGGAGAGAAGCCAAGAGAAAGAGGAAGAAGAAAAAGAGAAAAGAATGAAAAGAGAAGAAGGAAAAAGAGAAAGAGAAGAGAAAAAGGAGCAGAGAAGAGGAGAATGAGGATTCACTTTCAAAAAGCTTGAAACGATCTCCAAAAATCCTACATCAAAGGTTTCACTCCATTCGAGCAGAAGGTTAGTACCCTAAAACGAATTTAGGAGTTTTTAGAATGTTTGAATGTTGATTTTGCTTGAAAAGGTTTATTTTCATTAAATCTCGATCAGGAATGCCCTATTGCATGCATGTTAATGTTAGGATGCTCATGTCTAACATTTTTTATGTTTGATAATTTGTTTAAACTATTCAATAATGAAGCTTTGAATGCTATATGATGATGTTTGATATTTTTGATAAATTTTACAAAGTAGATTTCTAATCTGAAATTTTTTGATTTAGGATCCAAATTTGGGATGTGCATCTCATGTGATTTTTCTTAGATTTAGATGCCCATATTTTTATGAGATTCTCTCTGATATGTTAGAAGACTCCCCTAAAAATTTTGTTCCGTTTGAAATTGAAAAAGTCTATCAAAAAAATATTTTTTTCCAATGCTGTCCTACTCGGGTATAATGCAATCCTTAAATCATAAAGTCTCTAGAAAAGAATCTTATGGCCATAATCAAAAACACAACTTCATATGAATTTTTTTTATATGGAAGTCTCTAAAAAATGACACTTATTTCGGATTTTTTTTATTTTTTATTGAATTGATATTGAATTTGAAGTACATAGTGCTCTGATTTTGAATCTGTTAGGATATACTGATTTGGATGATTGAAAATGTTCATTTTCACAAAGAGAATATTCTATTTTCACTTGTTTTTCTTAATGAAAATTTAAATCTGACAGTTATCTTCATGGACATATGTCTAGATTTAATTTTCATATAGTATGGGATTTTAACGGAATTTATGGTGTAACTGGTCAAAAATCTGGAACAAACTTGACCAGTGCACATATTTGATCTTGTGGCATTCATTTGACCTATTTTTTCTCTCTGTTGGGATTCGACCCCTTTAGATGAAATGAAGCATATGATGTCAGCTTTCTGTAAAAACAAATAAAGCTTGATTTGAGTTACAGAAGACCTACTTATGGACATTTTGGTGTAATGTGACAGAATTTGAAAGCAGTTCATAGTTTGTGCAAAATTTGAAACTTTGAGTCACAATTTTGACATTATTGAGTCATTATTCATTCCAAATGTCTTCATAAAAGTTACAATATTTTCAGAGAACTTATTGAACATATTTTTTTGATAATTTTATATTTTTTAGAAAGGTTTCATTGATGTCTCATTCACTTTAACATGCAATTGATTGCTTGAGTGATTTGGTGAATTCTACCATATTTGATTGCATACTTACTACATTTAGAGTATCTACATTCCATATTTGGATAAGTTGCTATATTTAGAGTACTCACATGCTTTCTTTGGATTATGCACATATCATGTTTGCCATATCCATGTGTTGCTATATTTGGTAGAATAAATAGATTTTTTTACCATATTTAGTAAAATCTTGATAATTATCATTTTTAAATCTTACTATGCTTAGAAAATATTATATAAGATCTATCTTTTTTTGGATGATTCATTCCATATTTGCATTCTATGTTTGGTACTTACCATATTGATATAGATGCATACATTAATTTCTTACTGTTATATGGGAAAAACATCATCCACTTAAAATCTTACTAGTGGCATCCATTATCTTCGAAGCCGACCACGAATGATGTGGTTCACTCGGCTTCTACCAATTGGAGTTAAAGTCCTATTAGGACACGGTGCTGGTCGGAGTTATAGACCTATTCTGTTATGATTCTTTGTCGGAGATCAGAGTCCTAAGGCAACTATATCACCTCAAAGGAGTCGTTCTCCTAGCACGTTACGAAGCCGATCATCACGGTCATACGGCTATCTATGTGGTGACGCGTGTCACTCTTACTGTTGACAGACTTGGCTTCCTTGGCTACAGTCTCCCACTCTTACTCGGAATCTATGACCTGGGTGTCCCTCAGAGCGACACTTGGCAGTCCTATTGGCAATCTACTTCCCTGAATCCTGGTACCTCCATGTTTTTTCCCAAACTCTATAAGTAAAGGACGATCCTTCAAGGTAAAATCAATCACAATCTCAATCTCTCCATTCTCTCGTACACTCAAACTCTCTCATTGTTCTCCTATTTTTCTAAACTAGAGATAGCTTCCTGCTATCTCTTGATAGTTTACATTGGAAATCTGACTTAGGCATCGGAGTGTACCCGGGGCTTAGGCGCCCAACTCCCTTGTCTCATCTTTGTGATTGCAGGTTGCTCGGATCGCAGACCGACAGGTGATTTCCTACCGTATGGCACCCACCGTGGGGCCCTCTTGATTGAGTTTGACAGACAATGCATGAGGATCTTAGCCTCAAACGACTTCCCATGGCACAGAGGAGAACTCGTGCCCAGGCTTCAGAGCAACCATCTGAACCCTCCATGCTAGTTCAGGTGGATAGCAGCGCATGTACGACGGGGGCAAACCATACCCCAATGCCAGTACCAACACCAACGACGATGGTGCCACAGCCACCCCCTCAGTACGTGACTCACCAATAATTTGACGAGCTGAGGAAGCAGATCAATCAATTGGCTCAAACCTTCAGAGGCGCTCGAGCAAGTAATTTGACGGCCAGAGGACCAAGAGTAAACCCTCCGCCCGCACCAGTGCCGAATGCACCACGAGCGGCCCAGTCTGAGGCTCATCAACAACCTGCGCCGGAGGTGTTAGTCAGAGCCATACTGAGTAACGTTCATCCTCCCGTAGGATCTCGTGATTGGAGCAGAGTTTCTCATCAGCCCGCCTGGAGCGTGGCTGGGTCATCCACTCGGCATCATCCAGCCGATCACCATCCGGCTCAGGGAGTACATGGGGTACACCCTCAACTTGAGAGGGATGCGAGGTCCTTCCTCGACGCCCTCTGCCAGCAAAGAGTTAATTTGGAGACACTGATGATGGTAGCAGTGCCACCTCCGGCCACTCCCCAGTCAGAGGTCGAGCGACAGTTGTTGGAATTGGCTACATGGCTCCAGTAGATGGAACAGAACCGCATCGCTCCACCAAGGATGGCCTACACAGTCGTCACAGTGCTTTCTGAGGAAATCATGAGGGCTCTCCCTCCTGACAATTTCAAGATGCCCGTTCTAGACTCATACAACAGGAGCACTGATCTTGAGCAGCATCTAGATCCGTTCGTCTCTACGATGCTCTTCTACCCTCTCAGTGACAGTCTGATCTGCATAGCGTTTCCTTCGATGCTCAGAGGTGCTGCTCGCACGTGGTTTAATAACCTACCTCTGAGGAGCATCACTTCATTCGAACAGATATTGAATAAGTTCCTGACACACTTCCAGGCAAGCCAATAACACAAGAAGACGTCCTACCACTTATCGACGGTGAAGCAATAGAGAGATAAGTCCCTGCGGGACTTCATTAAGCGCTTCAATGCCGAGGTGCTAGAGATTAAGGATGTCGAGCCTGTAGTGCACATGTCTAGCTTGTAGGTCAGAGTGATGGACGGGCAGCTTTGTTGGTCCCTTGCCAAACAGCCTCCGAAGAACTTGGACGACCTGCTGGCCAGATGCGAGAAATACGCTTCAGCAGATGAAACGACTAAGGCCCAGAAAAACAATGCAGTCAACAACTTGAAGACGGACCAAAAGCCAGTTGACAAAAAGAGACCTGAGTTTGCAGACCAGACACAGAGCTCTAGTGATCCTAAGAAGCAATGGTCCAGCAAAGAACAAGTACATCGGCACCCGTACAAGACGTTTGATTACTATACTCCGCTCACCACTTCGATGACGAAGATCCTGGAAGTAATCTAGAATGATCGGAACCTCCGACCACCTCCGAAACCCCTAGGTGACGGAAGGAATAAAGACCATTCCAGATACTGTCGCTTCCATCGCGACCACGGTCACGATACGGATGAGTGCAAGTACCTCAAGGGAGAAATTGAAGATCTCATCCGATGGGGTTACTACTACAATTTTGTTAGAGACGCTGACAGGGGACGAGCGCCAGCTTGGAGAGATCGCGGGCTACCCCCTCCACCTCTGAGGAACCAGCAGCCAAACGACTACCGAACGGATGCAGTCAATGACCAAAATGCAGCTCGAAGGGACGACAGAGATCCCAAGGGAGGTCCTGCTGCTCCCAGACAGTGGGTCAGTGCCGTTTAGTTTCGTACGATAGGAGGACCATCTGGAGCAGAGCAAACCAGAATACCGGTGAAGAAATGGTTAGGAGCAGACAACATATCCAGTTTGGGTCCTTCCCATCCTTGTCTGAACCAAAAAGTAAGGGCAGAAGTAGGAGGAGGTCCCGCCCGGCATCAAAGAGAAGAAGGTCCGATCGACGATTTGTTGGCAGTCCTCAACCAGAGGACCGACTACGCACATCTATGGGCCTGCATATTCCTGGAGATAGTGGCGTCTATGCCATTACCAAGGGGCCCGAAGCTGAGGGAAAGACAGTCCTCACAATCATAGGAGGACGGGCAGCCTGGAACACTTTTAATCGGTCTGCCAAAGCCTACTCCCGTCTAGTGGCAAAAATGGAGTGGCCTTCCAAAAAGGCACGGACTGGAGAAATCCTCACCTTCAGCGATGAAGACCTCGTCAACGTGGCAGTCCCCCATGAAGATGCCATTGTCTTCACTGCTAGAATCGGACACTACGATGTCACCAAGTGCCTGGTGGAGATAGGGAGCTCAGTAGATATCATATTCTATCACGCGTACCAAAGGATGCAGTTAGGATACGACCAGCTCCAACCCATCACCTTTGACCTTATCAACTTTTCAGGGGACCCGATGACGGTGAAAGAAGGCATTCAATTGCTTGTGATACTCGACCGAAAACCCAGGCAACAAAGGGTGATGGTTAAATTTATGGTAGTAGACCGGCCGTCTTCCCACAACGTGATTCTCGGCCTCTCATCTTTAAACAAGCTCAAAGCATGCGTGTCCACCTATTATTTGGTGATGAAGTTCTCGACGGAGAATAGCGTTGGAGAATGCTGAGCAGACCAAGTGACTTCTAGAAGATGGTACGCAACAGAGCTGAAAAATAGCCAAAGAGCCCTAAAAGTAGCACCAGTCCACATAGTGGATGTTCGAGACATTGACCCGCTGAGCAGGGGAAAGCCTGTAAGACCCATATCAAACTAACCGGTCTTACTACCTTGTACCAGGTCTACCTATCATGGTCGAGCCAAGTGGACCAAGTACGTGAAAGAAATCACAAGACTATGTATGAAATTGACCCAAAAATAGTAAATTTGAGGGTAAGGTCGCATGCCAAAACAGGTAGGGTCGACACACCTCATCAGAGTCCAACCCATGAATTTTCAATCCTAGGGTCGGATGACTTGAGACCCCAGGGTCGACGGATCCTGCGACCCTAGCATCGACCCTAGGATGACAGACTGAAACCGTAATTAGGAAACTTTTCTAATTTCAAGGGGATGCTTTCCTAATCTCGATGGAACTTATTTTGGGAGGTTTTCCTCTATAAATAGGACGTCCATTAGCCTCTTTCACTCCTTTTGAAACCCTAATTGAAAGTGAGAGAAAGAGAAGAGAAGGAGAGGAGAATGAAAATTGGAGAAGAAGACTAAGGAGAAGAAATTCAGAGAAATCTCTGAATCTCAGTAACCCTAATCTATGAATACATTATCCATGAATTATGTAAAACCCTAGAATAGTTTATGAATAAGGTAGGATCTAGGAGAAACCCAAATCATCCATCCATGGCCATCTATGGATTGATTCCAATGGAATCAATGGAGGAAATCATTGTAAACAAAGTAAAATGTATAACTTGGAGTTTTGAGCCATAGAACAATCATAGAATGGACTATAAAAGTATGCCAAAGGATCCAAACATAAAATAATGGACTGTAGGATGAAAGGTCGACTCAAAATACGTGTGGTAGCACGTAGGGTCAATTGGTTATTGACCCTACTAGACTACAGGATCGACCCCATGCTCTCGGGAAGTCCAGGGAGGTTGTGGTCGCACCTAGGGTCGATGGGTAACCGACCCTATGACTGACCCTACACCCTGGGGTCTCAGACAATTGCTACCCTACCTACGACCCAACCTGCGACCTAACTATATAGTAAGCTTAGTATTATTGGAATTAATTCTAATTAAAATCTTTCGACTTGTTAGGTTCTCTTAGTGATATAAAAGTGATTCTTAAAGCTTGAAAGAGGATCTACACTCAATCAAAGGTGAGGGAACAAGACCTAAACTAATCGGCTAATAATAAACTATTTTCGAGTATTGAGTCCAATACCGTGTATGATTCTATGATTGTATGATTGTAATGTGCATATCACATGTCATCTACTATTCCTGTTATTACTGTTCATGCATATTTAATTCAGTTTATTTACAACATGATGATGATGATGATGCTAGGAATAGGCATGTGAATGTTTGTGTGTGGTTAGTGTACTTGATGCGAGTGGGGCATCAGGGGAAGTGTGATGCAGTGCGGTCTTAAGCACTTTAGCCCTATCTCTACTCAAGTCTTGTCCACTAGCATCGTCGTATCACCATTACCTTAGCAGAACTATTACGTCGTAGGGCATCAGGGGAGGTGGTCTCGAACTGTGTAGTCTCTGACCCTGTCGGGGGGCCTTTGTTCTATCTCTATTGAAGTACGTATTGAGGGATGCTGGGGTGAGGCCTTGGATACACTGTTTGACATTAGGATTGGTTACTTGTGAGCCCAGTTTGCAAGCCCTCGCCAACAGGGGCTTACGTGTTGGTATGGGTAGAGCATCAGGGGAAGTGTAATGTGGTGCGGTCCTAAGCAATTTAGCTCTATCTCTATTCCATGGTGGGGTGGATGTGGATGACAATGGTGTTTGATCCATTGGGTGTGCTTACACACCCTGTGTATAGAGGCGAGGCAGCCACCGAACCTTTCTATTGCACATTGCAAACTTATATACCAGACCAAAGATATGAATTGAATGCATGCATATGTTTGTTACATTGTTTTGTTTGCTCACTGAGTCGTGATATGTGCTCACCTTTTTCAAATTCGAATATTTTAGTTGATGATGCAGTATAACCGTGGAAGATTATATCAGTGCTCCCGTATACGGGCACGTTGCGACGATGGATGCAGAAGATATAATGGAGACGCATGATTCGTCATGCGAATGCAACTCATGCATTTTCGATTAGATTTTAGTTGGATTATTGAGTGAATGTAATTGATTATTTTATTTACTTATTTCTCAGTTAATGAAAGATAATTAGGTATTTTATTTATGATTATCACATTTAGATTTTCAGTTCATTTAATATTTAAGACTTTCGCTATTGTGTATTTACTCTGATTATGGTTGTGGATGTGTATGGTTTAAGCAAACGGACACAGCCTATTTGAGATCCTAGTTGAACCGTTGGTTTATTAGCGGTTCATCACACCATTCTAAACAGTGCGGAATTGGGGTGTGACAACTTGGTATCAGAGTTCTCAGGCCCTGTCTATTAAACCCGTATACTTCCACAAAAGTTCATGAAATTTAATAAAAATACACCGTAAGCACCTGTGTTGTTTGAGATAAAATTAAGAAAGAGAATAATGCTCATATAAAAGGAGAAACAAGTTTTATATATATCAAAATAAAAGCAAGTTTATATACATATCCAAAGCAGAGTACAGTCCACAACCCGGACAGTTACTCTATAATACAAAAGACGAATAAAAAAAAATACATCATGGAGCTGAAGGTGATGGAGGAGGCGGTGCCTCGCGATCTCTGTCATAGTCCTCAGCATAGACTCTAGTCAACCAGGCTACCTGAGTCTGGGTCTTCTAGAGACTAGCTGTCAACGCAGCCATCCACTGATCAGACGCACGTTGAGCATCTAGAAGCTCTCCCACTCTCAAATCCATCACGTGCTGAGCCTCCCTGATCTCACATAGTAATCCCATCATATCATCAGATGGTGGGCGTGAAGGAGTCTGAGATGGACCAGCTCCAGTAGAATGTAGAGGTGATGGAGGAGGTATGGAGTCCACATCCATGTACATACGATCCTCATCTTCAGCATCACCCCCGTAAACCCCTACTCCAGCGGCTGCTGCTGCTACTGCCTCAGCGTCTGCCACCTCCACCCAAGTACAAGGACACACCAGAGAGTTCCTCTCCTCATCACTGAACTGAGCATTCCGCATGCCCATCCTACAGATGGCCTCCCAGTTCAGAACCGATGAGAAGGTCTTCTCCTGAATCCTTTCATCCACTAAATCAACACCTAGGCGGGTAAGCAGGGTGGTAATCAGACGTCCATAGGGCAGGTTGCCTATCTGACCAGGCAGCGTATCACAGATCATCGTCCTCATGATAAAATAAGGGAGGTAGACAGGCTACCTAGTGCAGATACAGTAAAGAAAGTACTGGGTCAACTGGGAGATCCTCTCATAATATCCACTCTGGGGTATCAGGTTGTACTGGATGATCTTACAGTACACACGAGGCTCTAGACGTAGGTTGATCACTTTCATCTCCCAACGATCCTCTCTGATAAACTGACGGTCTATCTCAGCCCGCATCTCCAAGGAAAGGAACGGGGGCTCCGTGGGAGCACAGTACACTAGAGGGCCGTCATGTGATATGCTCAAAAGATCAGCTAACTGCTGGCAGTCAAAGAAAACCTCTACTCCTTTGGCGTAGCTCGTGATCCTGAGCTCCCTACCCCTCTCAGTGGCATTGTGATTTCCCACAATCCAGAGATTACAGTAGAACTGTCTCACCAGATCCGGGTGGGTACAAGCATCATAGGTAATCACAGGAAGCCAGCCCATGTCACCAAATGCCCTCTCCACTTTGAACAAGGCTAGACTAGCCAAGTCCACACGATGACCTCCCTCTACCTTCTTACGTGCATAATGAGCATACTGAGCTTCGGCCTCGTTGGAGCGGAAGCGAACTGGGTCATGAGACCTAGGAACCTTGGTATGAACCATGTTATCTGCCAAAACAAAGAAAAATAGATAATAGATCAGTAATGGTGAAAAACCCAAAAATTTCAGCATTATAACGGCATAAATTGGTCAAAAGGCTCACTTTTCACCCATACACTTGGGCAAGAGGACTTACATAGGTTCTAAACTATCCTGCAAGGCTCATACAGCTGGACATTTAAATTTGAGAGATCGAATTTGAAGAAATTTCAATAAATTTGAAAAATATCAAAAATTAGGGCAAAAATGAAAATTTTCAAGTTTCTCGACAACCAACCGATGAAACTCAAATATTTTTGAGGGCTTTCGTCCATTGGGTGACCAATAACAATAGCCCCCAATAAAAATGAAATTTTTATGGTTGGAAAAAGTTTAATTTGAAGAAAACGATGTAAATGGGCAAAAACCTAGTTAAAAAACTTTAAAAACATGAAACAGTAGAGAACATACCTGTAGAGAAGGAGTGGTAGTCACGAACGAAAGATAGGATCACCAAATAGGTAGGGGTCGTTACTGTAGCAACTCAGAGAAACGAGTTGAGTTAGAAGACAGGAGAAAGAACGGGAAATGAATCCAAAATCGGGTTTAAAAACATGATTTTGGATCGTAGGGTCGCATAATTCGACCAAAACATGCGACCCTACCTTCGACCCACCCATCGACCCTAGCCTCTCGGTAATCTGACAGAGAACTAGGGGTCGTGTAAGACCCGTGTCAATCTAACCCGGTCTTACCACCTTGAACCAGGTCTACCCATCATAGTCGAGTCAAGTGGACCAAGGGCATGAAGGAGATCGAGATCCCAGGTATGAAATCGACCCAAAAACACTTAATTCTAGGGGAGGGTCGCACACACAGCTAAGCAGGGTCGGACCTCCCAAACCAGAAAGATCGACCCTCAGTTTTTGAGGGAGGGTCGGACAGCTTAAGACCCTAGGGTCGACGGGATCATCGACCCTCCCATCGACCCTCGGTTTCTGACGAAAACTGAAATTAGGAAATTTTCTAATTTTTGGTTGAGATTCTTTCCAAATCTCAATGGGATTATTATAGGACATTCCTAGTCTATTTAAAGGACGTCCCTAAGCCACATTCACTCATTTCACAACCCTAATTGAATTGAGAGAAAGAAAGAAGAAGGAAAAGAGGAAGAAAGGAGGCTAGGAAGAAGGCTTAGCAAAAAGGAGAAGAAATTGCAGAGGAAAGTAATCTTCTCAGGTATGGATACTAATTCCATGAGTTTCTACAGACCTTAGGTTAGATATGGTTGAGTGTAGGATTTCGGAGAAACCCAAACCATCCATCCATGGTTAGGCTTTCATGGAAAACCATGGGAGGATGCACGAAAGCTATCTAGATGAATCATACATGGTTCTAGACCATGGAATGAATGTTGAGTGAATGTAGGAGGCAAGCCATAGGACCCCAAACACGAAGAATGGATTAAAAAGTGAAAATTTGACCAGAGTGCACCGAGGGTCGATAGACCATCCGACCCTAGGTGTTTCAGACCATCGACCCCTCCCGCATTCGGGAAGTTCAGGATCGCTGGGAGGGTCGATAGACCCATCGACCCTAGCATCGACCCTAGCATCGACCCTCAGTTGATAGAATGGTTTTTAAATTCTGAATTAATTCTAATTAAATTCTATCGACTTTGTTAGGTTTGCTAGCAATATAATAACATTATAAAGGTGATTTTAAAGCTTGGAAAAGTATCTTTTAGCAAGCTAAGGTGAGGAACCTTAACCCCAAACTAAATTGGTTAATAATAAACTGTTTTCTATTTCTTGAGTCCTATGCCATGTTTGATTACATGCGAATATGTTTG
>CM053276.1:44997108-45016049 GCA_028583415.1 Protea cynaroides | reverse complement strand
GACTTTATGGTCAACTTACGTCGTTATTAAATCAATTTCGGATTTTTATCCTGTTAACTCCTTGTTTCTTTTCTCTTTCTCATTTTGCAGATATTATGACCCGTACCAAAGTACCTAGATTGCGTGATCCACTTCGCTTCCATTCCAATGAAGCTGAGACACAGTATGCTGACTATGCCCGTAAGAAAGTAGAAGGGGGTCGCATGGTGAACTTGGCTGAGCTAGCCTTGTTTAATGTAGAGGGAGCATTCGGTGATATGGGGTGGCTCCCTGTCATCACATACGATGCGTGCACCTGTCCAGATTTATTGCGCCAGTTCTATTGTAATCTCCAGGTGGTGGGGAATTACAATGACGTTGAACACGGCCAGGAGTTGCGCATCACCAGCTACGTCAAGGGGGTGCACATCTCCTTTGATTATGGGCAGATGGCCGATCTATTGGGCATTGCCTATGATGGCCCTATGGTGTACTGTGCGCCGGGAGAGCCACAGTTTGTTGAGATGGAGATGAGGGCAGAGATCGACAACCAGTTGCTCCATCCCGATAGATGGCAGATGAGAGCTTGCTACTTGCGTCCAGCTCCATGGATTTTTTGCAAGATTATCCAGCATAATCTGATCCTGCAGAGTGGGCATTATGAGAGGGTGTCTCAGCTGACCCAGTTCTTGATCTACTGCATCTGCACTCGCCAGTCGGTCTGCCTTCCTTACGTCATCATGCGGACGATGATTAGTGCCACATTGTCCGGTCATAGGGGTAATCTACCCTATTGACGCATGATTACAGTGCTACTGACCCGTCTGGGGGTGGATCTGGTAGATGAGAAGATCCAGGAGAATACCTTCTCATCGCCTCTAGATTGGGAGGCTATCTGCAAGATGGGGCTGCGAGATGCGGAGGTTAGCGATGAAGAGAGGAACGCGATGGTGCGCCCTCACACTCGGGTTGAGATGGCTGATGCTGAGGCTGCTGCTAGGGCTCGTGGGGATCTGGTCGACGATGATCGCTTATACATGGATGTCGATGTGATACCACTACCATCACCCACGCATGTGGATAGGGCTGGTACTTCTACTGCGGCGGCTTCAGTACTGGAGACCAGTCCTTCTCATGGTGCTGGTCCTTCACGCCCACCTGCTGATGACGTGCTAAGTATGTTTCACGAGATTAGAGAGGCTCAGCGTGCATCAGACCTGAGGATAGGGGAGCTCCTAGACGCCCAGCGCCGGACTGATCAGAGGGTGGCTGATCTCACAGCTAGTCTACAGACGACTTCGACCCAGGTGGCATGGTTGACTAGGGTCTATGCCGCGGACAATGACAGAGACCGTGAGGCTCCACCTCCTCTTTCGCCTCCCGCTTCCTGATTGTACTTTTCTTTTCTTGTACCACAGAGTAACTTTCTGGGTTGTGGACTGTACTCTGCTTTAGCGATGTATATACGTTTTGTTTCCTTCACTCATTGTATATAACTGGTTTTCCTTTTTAATAGATGCATTATTCTCTTTTTAATTCGGTTTCAATCATCACTTGTGCTTACAGTGTGTTTGTATTAAAACTTTTAATTTATCCTATCTCAGTTCACAATGGTCTTGAATGCGTGTAACTTCGGCGAGCAAAGCCTGAGAAGCTCTGATACCAAGTTGTCACACCCCAATTTCATACTGTACAGAATGGTGTGATGAACCGCTAAATAACCAACGGTTCAACCAGGATCACTAATAGACCATCCCCGCGTTATCCAAACTTTACACACACCCACAATCATAATCAGAGTAATACACAATAGCGGAAATCTCATAAATAAATGAACTGAGAACTAAAATGATATCCATAAATAATAGCAAATTATTCTGTGTTTAACTGAGACATAAATATTTAAGTACCAAATACATGTCTTATAAATCCAATAAAGAAATCTATAAAATATCTAATCGAATACACACGAGTTGCACTCGCAAGAGGAGTCGTGTGTATCATCTTCAGCTCCAGCGTCCATGGCTGCTACATTTCCGTATGTAGACGCATTCATATAATCTTCGACTGTATAACCTGCATCATCAACTAAAAATATTCGACGTCGAGGGGTGAGCACACAACACGGCTCAGTGAGTAGCCAAAACAATGCAACAATACATATGCATGCAAAAAGTCAATTTATATCTTTGGTCTGGTTTATAGTTTGCAATGTGCAATAGAAAGGTTGGGTGGTCAAAGGTTAACGTTTATTGACACCGCCTCTATACACAGGGTGTGGAAGCCCGCCCGAAAGTTAACGTTTATCGTCGTCCCCATCCACCCTACCATAACATTATACAACAAAGGTTAACGTTTATTGCTATATAATTCTATACTAACACGTAAGCCCCTGTTAGCGAGGGCTTGCAAACTGGGCTCGCTGCTAACCAATCCTAATGCCAAACAGTGTATCCAAGGCCTCACCCCAGCATCCCTCAGAACATCCATAGAGATAGAGCTAAGGCCCCCCGGTAGAGTCAGAGACTACAAGGACCGAGACCACCTCCCCTAATACTCTACGACATAATAGTTCTGCTAAGATAATGGCGATACGATGATGTCAATGCACAAGACTTGAGTTAGAGATAGAGCTAAAGTGCTGAGACCCGCCAAAGGTTAACGTTTATTGACATTCTCATCACACCTCCCCTGATACTTGCTCGCATCAAATACATCAACCACACACATACAAGCACATGCCTATTCCTATCATCATCATCATCATCATGTTATAAACAATAAAGTAAATATCCATGAACAAGTAATAGAAATATTGGATGGCAAGTTATATGCACATTACAAACATATTCGCATAGAATCAAACATGGCATAGGACTCAAGAATAGAAAACAGTTTATTATTAATCACTTTAGTTTGGAGTTAAGGTTCCTCACCTTAGCTTGCTAAAAGATCCTTTTCCAAGCTTTAGAATCACCGTTATAACGTTATTATATTGCTAGCAAACCTAACAAAGTCGATAAAATTTTATTAGAATTAATTCGGAATTTAAAAACCATTCTGTCAACTAAGGGTCGATGCTAGGGTCGATGGGACTATCGACCCTCCCTCCATTCTGAACTTCCCGAATGCTGAGGGTCGATGGTCAGAAACACCTAGGGTCGGATGGTCTATCGACCCTCGGTGTGACCCTCGATGCACTCTGGTCCAATTTCCACTTTTAAATCCACTCTTCGTGTTTGGGGTCCTATGGCTTATTTCCTACATTCATTCAACAGTCATTCCATGGTCTAGAACCATGTATAATCCATTTAAACAATTTTTGTGCATCATCCTATGGTTTTCCATGAAAACCTAACCATTGATGGATGGTTTGGGTTTCTCCGAGATCACATTCTCATCAATAACTAACCTAAGGTCTGTAGAAACTCATGGAATTAGTATCCATACTTGAGAAGATTAATCTTTCTCTGTAACTCTTCTCCTTTTTGCTAGGTTCTCTTCCTTGCCTCTCTTCTTCCTCTTTTCCTTCTCCTCTCTTTCTCTCAATTCAATTAGGGTTGTGAAAGGAGTGAAAGTGGCTTAGGGACATCCTTTAAATAGACTAGGAACATACTAAAATAAGTCCCTTTGAGATTAGGAAAGAATCAAATAAAAAAATATAGAAATTTCCTAATTTCTATATTCGGTAGAATCCGAGGGTCGATGGGAGGGTTGATGATCCCGTCGACCCTAGGGTCTTAAGCTGTCCGACCCTCCCTTCAAAATAGAGGGTCTGACTTTCTGTTTTGGGAGGTCCGACCCTGCTTAGCTGGGTATGCGACCCTACCCTTATTTTAAGTGTTTTTGGGTCGATTTAATACCTGGGATCTCGATCTCCTTCACGCCCTTGGTTCACTTGACTCGACCATGATGGGTAAACCTGGTCCAAGGTGGTAAGACCGGGTTAGATTGACACGGGTCTTACAGCCCTTCTCAATCTAGGGCATAGATGTAATCGGAAAGGTTCACCCTAAACCCTCAAATAGGAATGAATTCATCTTGGTTGCCATTGAATATTACACAAAGTGGGTGGAGGCACAGTCATATGCCAAGGTCATAGCAAACAATGTGGCTAAATTTTTACAAGAACACATCATATGTCGGCATGGAATGCCTTATTCTATAATCTCAGATCAAGGACAACACTTCAAAGGGATAGTCCAAGAATTATGTGACAAGTTCCACATCAAAAGGCACCGATCCTCTCCTTATTGTCCACAGACAAATGGGGCAGTAGAGGCGGCCAATAAAAATGTCAAGGTTATTCTCTAGAAAATGGCAAAGCCTAATGTTGATTGGGTAGACAAACTACCTTATGCACTCTGGGCATATAGAACATCCATGAGAACATCCACTGGGGCAACGCCGTATTCACTAGTATAAGGTATGGAAGTAGTCCTCCCGATAGAAATAGAGGTGCCATCACTGAGAGTCTTGATGGAATGCAAGATTTCAGAAACTGAATGGTTGCAATCCAGATATGATGAACTGAACTTCGTTGATGAAAGAAGAATGAAGGCAGTCGATAATGTAAAAAAATACCAACAAAGAATGGCAGCAACCTTTAACAAAAAGGTGCGTGTTCGTCACTTGACAGTCGGGGACATGGTATTGAAAGAGCAAAGAGCACCTATCCATGACCCTAGGGGCAAGTTTCGCCCTAATTGGAGTGGACCGTTCATGGTAAAAGAGATCTTACTTGGAAAAGCTGTTCGACTGGCCGACATAGAAGGCATTGAGTTACAATATTTGACCAATTTGGATGAAGTGAAGAGATATTATGTGTAGCCTCTACACTCTTCAAAAAAAAAATGGAGGGTGTAGATGGCCTCTTTCTCACCTGCTGACACCAACAACGGGCATCAATCATTTGAAGAAATTACCGCCATGGATGACTGGATTATCCAATGGGGTACAACAACCTTTCACCCGAGGATGGCTCATCTTATTATCATAATCAAAGAAAGAATTTTCTATTTTTTTGGCTAAACTCTTTCATCCATCCATCTATTCGATGGATTTCCCAAGAGTTAAACATCAAAGCCCATCTTTCATATCATTTGATATAAACTCTCATGAGTATATCAATCTGAGAAATTATAAAATAAAAATCTAGCTAGAACTCTTATCTGTCGTTCATTACATTCGACGGCGTCCTAAGATTCCAATAGACCCTTCTTTTCTCAAACTGATAATTGGGGTCTTCTCGGTAAAGTAAACCCATTCTACATAAATAACCACAAACTCCTCTAGGCGGCAGACCCACCTGGATAGTTTCTTGTCAGTCCCAATTGGACCTCCACTTTCGCTCATCATGTCTATAGATTTAAGTACTTAAAACTCAAACAGAGTCAGTCATATGTATACATTTCATGTGTATCCTACTAAGGGCATTTCAATATATCTAAACAATTAAAATTTAAGATAAATTCCAATCATTCATTATTTTACCTTTATGTGTATGTCGGGATTCCTACAGGTCACACCCAGAAGACTGACAATCCATCGATCCGTCAAACAAAATTACAGAAATGGATAAGGCACTGAAAAACTGGAGCTGGCGTAATGAGTTCACAGAAGATAGCTCTTTCTTGCGAAAGCATCAACTGGAGGGACTTCCTCAATTGACAACCATAAAATTATTGTCAACTCTTTTGAAAGCAGCCGCTCAATGCTAGGATCCAATAGTTCATGTCTTCAGGATGGGAGAAGTCGAGTTACGCCCAACTGTGGAAGAATTCAGAGCTTGCCTCCTGCACACACCTAAGCGGAAAATTTTCAAACCATCTCCAGAAAAAGATTACAAGCAAGAGATACAAGATTTTTTCAGCTGGGACAGGAAAGAAATGTGTTGTTTTGTACAGGATCAATGACTACAGATAGAGCGCATGATCAAATCATATGCTTGTACAAGTCCAAAAGGGAAAGAAGCACAGGAGCAAAGAAGACATGTTTACCTCTATCGTAGCATTGCTCGACTATTGCTGCGAAGTTGCACAGATACAGAATCTCTAATCATAATAGATCTCATCAAGCATGCAAGACAAGGTTATGACATCATCCCTACAGTGTTGGCCGAGACATTAAAAGGCCTTGACTTCATGGAAACTCATCAAAATCAGTTCGAGCTGGACAATTTTAGTGGGTCACCATATCTACTTCAAATTTGGTTAACAGAAAGGTTAGTATTGGTTGAAGAATCTAAAGCAACGACCCTTAACCCCTACCAATTGGCAAAAAGAGCAGATCCTATGGCTTATCAGATGGACACAGATTGGTTCAACCGCCTCAAGTAAATAACCACAGCAGATATCAGATGGAAATGCACTTAGTAGAAACAAGAGCGGGTTGTTACAAATACAGAGAATAGTTTACATGTCCGGTTCATGGGGTTGACTCATACTTCATTCTATTCCCCAACAAGGATACCTCAACAATTCAATATCCTAGCAAGCACCAGCAGAAAAGTGACTGATTGTGAACCTCCTAGAGAGTTGACATTAGATTTAGTTGATACCATTGCTCATGAATGGAACAATCGAAAAGTTTGATCACTCTCTAGAGTTGCACCAATCAAGAAACCAATAGCATTTTAAGTTTTTCTTGAATTCCAGTTTGTTTCATGAACTATGTCTCTTTAAATTCAACAAAGAAACATTGTTTCCCCATCCCATTAGAAATGATCATTATAACATGCTCTCTAAAATTTTCAAATGTTATGACAAGTGCAGGTACTCAAATTGGAATCTCAATAAAAAAAGCCTCAGTTCAATAAAAAAGAAAAACAATAATTCCTCCATCCAAACAAATCAATGCCGAGCCCAAGCTCGTGCAACCAGCCTTGTATTCACAACCTAGTTCCATACAAGAAGAGATTCCAAACCTACAAACCAGCCTTGTATTCACAGCCTAGCTCCATACAAGAAGAGGTTTATCAGCCTACAAATGGATCAAGTCGGGTTCAAGCCCTCTCGTACCTTGCATCATGAGTCTCACCTCAGTAAGAAGAGGTTCATAGCCTATAAATGATCCTTGTATTCACAACCTAGCTCCATACAAGAAGAGGTTTATCAACCTACAAATGGATCAAGTCAGGTTCAAGCCCGTGCGTACCTTGCATCATTAGTTCCACCTCATCAAGAAGAGGTTCCCAGCCTACAAATGAACCAGGTATTCACAGCCTAGCTTCATACAAGAAGAACAATCATTAATTTTCCAAGAAGAGCAAACCTTCTTGTCAGTTAAACTACGTTCTGGGCTTGATTTCTAGGACACCCTTAGAATACGTAAGCAATTTAGGACAAATTACCCGAAGTGCAGCCCAATAAGCAATCTCACTCATATAAAAAATGTGGTTCTTTTGTCTTTAGCCTTCAATTGGTAACAATCTCGGCTAAAGAGGGGCATCTGTAAGCACCGCATTTTTGCTACCCTCAGCATAAATAATAAACCCAAATGGCAGGTTTTCAGCTTTTAACCCAAAGATTTGTGATTCTTTAATTAGCCTTACAGCAGGGTCATAGGCTATTACCTACTTGGATATATAGGTTGTGAAATTATCTTCAAAATGAGACCGAAATTATCAAATTCAGACATCAAACAAGGAAGATATCACAGTTTGAAAGTGCAAGGGCATTTACATAATTATTGTATGACGCATGCATTATCATTTAAACTTCAAATCATCATATCATGGTCGTCTGATATCGGAATCAAATGATTCAAAGGCCAATATTCCTTATTTTCAGTCCTTTTCAAAGTGGACGTGAAAAATCCCAGGTAGAAGACATCGGTGGGCCCCATGCAAGCTTTCATGCAAAATTATCGATAATACTTAAAAGCTTCATATCTTTGCCGTTCTATGTCGGATTCAGATGATTCAAAGGCCATTATTATTCATTTGTGGTGTTTTACAAAGTCGACGTGAAAAATTTGGTACAGAAGTCTTCGAAGGGTCCCATGCAAAATTACACATGGAAATGGTCATTTAATCTTTGAAAATTCATATTTTGGTTAATACGTTTTATTTTAGTACTCTACAAAGTGGACGTAAAGGATTTCCTATAGAAGTCTCTGAAGGATCCCATGCAGAATGGTTAGCCAAATTATCGATAATTGGCCTGCTTAAACTTTAGAAATTCATAAGTTGGCCATTTTATTTCTATAAGAGGTGATTCAAGTTCCAATATTCTTCATTTTTAGTGTTCTACAAAGTGAACGTAGAAAATTTAGAATAGAGGCTATCGAAAAATTTCATGTGGAATGTGCCAGAAATGGACTATGAAATGATAGAAGAAGTAAACTTTGATCCAAACCAGCTCAACCCAACTTAGTCCAACTCAGTCCGGCCCAGCTCAGACCAATCCGGACGAAGTCACGTCAGCCCATATGCATATATATATATATATATATATATATATATATCTATATATATATTATAGGAAAAAAGGAAAGAAGAAAAGGTTTTCTAGAAGAACCCGTGGGAAAGAGAGAGGGAGAAGGGAAAAAGGAAAGAGAGAGGGAGAAGGAAAAAGGAAAGAAGAGAAGGTTTTCTAGAATAAGCCGTGGGAAAGGAAAGAGGGAGAAGGAGATTTCCTAGAAAGGAGAAAAGGAAAGAAAAAAAAAGAAGGAAAGATTGAAAAGGTGAGAAAACGTGAGGGAGAGGAATGAGATCCAAGAGATTGAGATTGAGGAAAGAAAAGGAAAGATTGAGAAGGAGAGAAAACATAAGGGAGAGGAATGAAATCCAAGAGATTGAGATTGAGGAAAGAAAAGGAAAGATTGAGAATGAGAGAAAACGTGAGGGAGGGGGTTTTCGGTTTTAGGTAATAAGAAGCCATGACATTGAGATTGAGGAAAAGAAGGATTTCTTTTAAAAGAAAAAAATGTGAAGGGAGAGAGGGAGAAGGAGAAAAAGAAAGAAGAGAAAAAGGAAAGAAGAGAGAAGAAGGAAGGAGAAAAGGAGAAGGGAAGCCATGAGAATGGGAGGAGAGTTTTCTAAGAGAAAAGGGAGAGAGGCCGTGGGTTTTGGGAGGAGAGAGAAAAGAGAAGAGAAAAAAAAAAGAGAAGAAGGGAGAAAGAAAAAAAAACGTGAAGGAGAGAGGAGAAAGAGAGAGAGGGGATTTTCTTCTCTAGAAGAGGGAAAAACGTAAAAGGGAGAGAAGCCAAGAGAAAGAGGAAGAAGAAAAAGAGAAAAGAATGAAAAGAGAAGAAGGAAAAAGAGAAAGAGAAGAGAAAAAGGAGTAGAGAAGAGGAGAATGAGGATTCACTTTCAAAAAGCTTGAAACGATCTCCAAAAATCCTACATCAAAGGTTTCACTCCATTCGAGCAGAAGGTTAGTACTCTAAAACGAATTTAGGAGTTTTTAGAATGTTTGAATGTTGATTTTGCTTGAAAAGGTTTATTTTCATTAAATCTCGATCAGGAATGGCCTATTGCATGCATGTTAATGTTAGGATGCTCATGTCTAACATTTTTTATGTTTGATAATTTGTTTAAACTATTCAATGATGAAGCTTTGAATGCTATATGATGATGTTTGATATTTTTGATAAATTTTACAAAGTAGATTTCTAATCTGAAATTTTTTTATTTAGGATCCAAATTTGGGATGTGCATCTCATGTGATTTTTCTTAGATTTAGATGCCCATAATTTTATGAGATTCTCTCTGATATGTTAGAAGACTCCCCTAAAAATTTCATTCCCTTTGAAATTGAAAAAGTCTATCAAAAAAATCTTTTTTGCCATTGCTGTCCTACTCGGGTATAATGCAATCCTTAAATCATAAAGTCTCTAGAAAAGAATCTTATGGCCATAATCAGAAACACAACGTCATATGAATTTTTTTTATATGGAAGTCTCTAAAAAATGACACTTATTTTGGATTTTTTTATTTTTTATTGAATTGATATTGAATTTGAAGTACAAAGTGCTCTGATTTTGGATCTGTTAGGATATACCGATTTGCATGATTGAAAATGTTCATTTTTACAAAGAGAATATTCTATTTTCACTTGTTTTTCTTAATGAAAATTTAAATCTGACAGTTATCTTCATGGACATATGTCTAGATTTAATTTTCATATAGTATGGGATTTTAACGGAATTTATGGTGCAACTGGTCAAAAATCTGGAACAGACTTGACCAGTGCACATATTTGATCTTGTGGCATTCATTTGACCTATTTTTTCTCTCTGTTGGGATTCGACCCCTTTAGATGAAATGAAGCATATGAAGTCAGCTTTCTGTAAAACCAAATAAAGCTTGATTTGAGTTACAGAAGACCTACTTATGGACATTTTGGTGTAATGTGACATAATTTGAAAGCAGTTCATAGTTTGTGCAAAATTTGAAACTTTGAGTCACAATTTTGACATTATTGAGTCATTATTCATTCCAAATGTCTTTATAAAATTTACAATATTTTTAGAGAACTTATTGAACATATGTTTTTGATAATTTTATATTTTTTAGAAAGGTTTCATTGATGTCTCATTCACTTTAACATGCAATTGATTGCTTGAGTGATTTGGTGAATTCTACCATATTTGATTGCATACTTACTACATTTAGAGTATCTACATTCCATATTTGGATAAGTTGCTATATTTAGAGTACTCACATGCTTTCTTTGGATTATGCACATATCATGTTTGCCATATCCATGTGTTGCTATATTTGGTAGAATAAATAGATTTTTTTACCATATTTAGTAAAATCTTGATAATTATCATTTTTAAATCTTACTATGCTTAGAAAATAGCATATAAGATCTATCTTTTTTTGGATGATTCATTCCATATTTGCATTCTATGTTTGGTACTTACCATATTGATATAGATGCATACATTAATTTCTTACTGTTATATGGGAAAAACATCATCCACTTAAAATCTTACTCGTGACATCCATTATCTTCGAAGCCGACCACGAATGATGTGGTTCACTCGGCTTCTACCAATTGGAGTTAAAGTCCTATTAGGACACGGTGCTGGTCGGAGGTATAGACCTATTCTGTTATGATTCTTTGTTGGAGATTAGAGTCCTAAGGCAACTATATCACGTCAAAGGAGTCTTTCTCCTAGCACGTTACGAAGCCGATCATCATGGTCATACGGCTATCTATGTGGTGACGCGTATCACTCTTACTATTGACAGACTTGGCTTCCTTGGCTACAGTCTCCCACTCTTACTCGGAATCTATGACCTGGGTGTCCCTCAGAGCGACACTTGGCAGTCCTATTGGCGATCTACTTCCCTGAATCCTGGTACCTCCATGTTTTTTCCCAAACTATATAAGTAAAGGACGATCCTTTAAGGTAAAATCAATCAGAATCTCAATCTCTCCATTCTCTCGTACACTCAAACTCTCTCATTGTTCTCCTCTTTTTCTAAACTAGAGATAGCTTCCTGCTATCTCTTGACAGTTTACATTGGAAATCTAACTTAGGCATCAGAGTGTACCCCGGGCTTAGGTGCCCAACTCCCTTGTCTCATCTTTGTGATTGCAGGTTGCTCGGATCGCAGACCGACAGGTGATTTCCTACCGTATGGCACCCACCGTGAGGCCCTCTTGATTGAGTTTGACGGACAGTGCATGAGGATCTTAGCCTCAAACGACTTCCGATGGCACAGAGGAGAACTCGTGCCCAGGCTTCACAGCAACCATCTGAACCCTCCATGCTAGTTCAGGTGGATAGCAGCGCAAGTACGACGGGGGAAAACCATACCCTAATGCCAGTACCAACACCAACGACGATGGTGCCATAGCCACCCCCTTAGTACGTGACTCGCCAACAATTTGACGAGCTGAGGAAGCAGATCAATCAATTGGCTCAAACCTTCAGAGGCACTCAAGCAAGTAATTTGACGGCCAGAGGACCAAGAGTAAATCCTCCGCCCGCACCAGTGCCGAATGCACCACGAGCGGCCCAGTCTGAGGCTCATCAGCAACCTGCGCCGGAGGTGTCAGTCAGAGCCATACTGAGTAACGTTCATCCTCCCATAGGATCTCGTGATTGGAGCAGAGTTTCTCATCAGCCCGCCTGGAGCGTGGCTGGGTCATCCACTCGGCATCATCCAGCCGATCACCATCTGGCTCAGGGAGTACATGGGGTACACCCTCAACTTGAGAGGGATGCGAGGTCGTTCCTCGACGCCCTCTGCCAGCAAAGAGTTAATTTGGAGACACTGATGATGGTAGCAGCGCCACCTCTGGCCACTCCCCAGTCAGAGGTCGAGCGACAGTTGTTGGAATTGGCTACACGGCTCCAGTAGATGGAACAGACCCGCGTCGCTCCACCAAGGATGGCCTACACAGCCGTCACAGTGCTTTCTGACGAAATCATGAGGGCTCTCCCTCCTGACAATTTCAAGATTCCCGTTCTGGACTCATACAACAGGTGCACTGATCTTGAGCAGCATCTAGATCCGTTCGTCTCCACGATGCTCTTCTACCCGCTCAGTGACAGTCTGATCTGCAAAGCATTTCCTTCGACGCTCAGAGGTGCTGCTTGCACGTGGTTTAATAACCTACCTTTGAGGAGCATCACCTCATTCGAACAGATATTGAACAAGTTCCTGACGCACTTCTAGGCAAGCCAAGAACACAAGAAGACGTCCTACCACTTATCGACGGTGAAGCAACAGAAAGATAAGTCCCTGCGGGACTTCATTAAGCGCTTCAATGCCGAGGTGCTAGAGATTAAGGATGTTGAGCCTGCAGTGCACATGTCTAGCTTGTAGGTCAGAGTGATGGACGGGCAGCTTTGTTGGTCCCTTGCCAAACAGCCTCCGAAGAACTTGGATGACCTGCTGGCCAGATGCGAGAAATACGCTTCAACAGATGAAACGACTAAGGCCCAGAAAAACAATGCAGTCAACAACTTGAAGACCGACCAAAATCCAATTGACAAAAAGAGACCTGAGTTTGCAGACCAGACACAGAGCTCTAGTGATCCTAAGAAGCAATGGTCCGGCAAAGAACAAGTACATCGGCACCCGTACAAGACGTTTGATTACTATACTCCGCTCACCACTTCGATGACGAAGATCCTGGAAGTAATCAGGAATGATCGGAACCTCCGACCACCTCCGAAACCCCTAGGTGACGGAAGGAATAAAGACCATTCCAGATACTGTCGCTTCCATCGCGACCACGGTCATGATACGGATGAGTGCAAGTACCTCAAGGGAGAAATTAAAGATCTCATCCGATGGGGTTACTACCACAATTTCGTTAGAGACACTGGCAGGGGATGAGCACCAGCTTGGAGAGACCGCGGGCTACCCCCTCCACCTCCGAGGAACCAGCAGCCAAACGACTACCAAACGGATGCAGTCGATGACCAAAATGCAGCTCGAAGGGACGACAGAGATCCCAAGGGAGGTCCTGCTGCTCCCAGACAGTGGGACAGTGCCGTTTAGTTTCGTACGATAGGAGGACCATCTGGAGCAGAGCAAACCAGAATACCGGTGAAGAAATGGTTAGGAGCATACAACATATCCAGTATGGGTCCTTCCCATCCTGGTCTGAACCAGAAAGTAGGGGCAGAAGTAGGAGGAGGTCCCGCCCGGCGTCAAAGAGAAGAAGGTCCGATCGACGATTTGTTGGCAGTCCTCAACCAGAGGACCGACCATGCACATCTACGGGCCTGCATATTCCTGGCGATAGTGGCGTCTATGCCATTACCAAGGGGCCCAAAGCTGAGGGAAAGACAGTCCTAACAATCATAGGAGGACGGGCAGCTTGGAACACTTTTAATCTGTCTGCCAAAGCCTACTCCCGTCTAGTGGCAAAAATGGAGTGGCCTTCCAAAAAGGCACGGACTGGAGAAATCCTCCCCTTCAGCGATGAAGACCTCGTCAACGTGGCAGTCCCCCATGAAGATGCCATTCTCTTCACTGCTAGAATCGGACACTACGATGTCACCAAGTGCCTGGTGGACATAGGGAGATCAGTAGATATCATATTCTATCACGCGTACCAAAGGATGCAGTTAGGATACGACCAGCTCCAACCCATCACCTTTGACCTTATCAACTTTTCAGGGGACCCCGTGGGTTGTGAAAGAAGGCATTTAATTGCTTGTGATACTCGACCAAAAACCCAGGCAACAAAGGGTGATGGTCAAATTTATGGTAGTAAACCGGCCGTTTTCCCACAATGTGATTCTCGGCCTCTCATCTTTAAACAAGCTCAAAGCATGCGTGTCCACCTATTATTTGGTGATGAAGTTCTCGACGGAGAATAGCGTTGGAAAATGCTGAGCAGACCAACTGACTTCTAGAAGATGGTATGCAACAGAGCTGAAAAATAGCCAAAGAGCCCTAAAAGTAGCACCAGTCCACATAGTGGATGTTCGAGACATTGACCCGCTGAGCAGGGGAAAGCCTGTAAGACCCATATCAAACTAACCGGTCTTACTACCTTGTACCAGGTCTACCTATCATGGTCGAGCCAAGTGGACCAAGTGCGTGAAAGAAATCACAAGACTATGTATGAAATTGACCCAAAAATAGTAAATTTGAGGGTAAGGTCGCATGCCTAAACAGGTAGGGTCGACACACCTCATCAGAGTCCAACCCATGACTTTTCAATCCTAGGGTCGGATGACTTGAGACCCCAGGGTCGACGGATCCTGTGACCCTAGCATCGACCCTAGGATGACAGACTGAAACCGTAATTAGGAAACTTTTCTAATTTCAAGGGGATGCTTTCCTAATCTCGATGGAACTTATTTTGGGAGGTTTTCCTCTATAAATAGGACGTCCCTTAGCCTCTTTCACTCCTTTTGAAACCCTAATTGAAAGTGAGAGAAAGAGAAGAGAAGGAGAAGAGAATGAGAATTGGAGAAGAAGACTAAGGAGAAGAAATTCAGAGAAATCTCTGAATCTCAGCAACCCTAAGGTATGAATACATTATCCATGAATTATGTAAGACCCTAGAATAGTTTATGAATAAGGTAGGATCTAGGAGAAACCCAAATCAACCATCCATGGCCATCTATGAATTGATTCCAATGGAATCAATGGAGGAAATCATTGTAAACAAAGTAAAACGTATAACTTGGAGTTTTGAGCCATAGAACAATCATAGAATGGACTATAAAAGTATGCCAAAGGATCCAAACATGAAATAATGGACTGTAGGATGAAAGGTCGACTCAATATACGTGTGGTAGCATGTAGGGTCGATTAGTTATTGACCTTAATAGACTACAAGATCGACCCCATGCTCTCGGGAAGTCCAGGGAGGTTGTGGTCGCACCTAGGGTCGATGGGTAACCGACCCTATGACTGACCCTACACCCTGGGGTCTCAGACAATTGCTACCCTACCTACGACCTAACCTGCGACCTAACTATATAGTAAGCTTAGTATTATTGGAATTAAATCTAATTAAAATCTATCGACTTGTTAGGTTCTCCTAGTGATATAAAAGTGATTCTTAAAGCTTGAAAGAGGATCTACACTCAATCAAAGGTGAAGGAACACGACCTAAACTAATCGGCTAATAATAAACTATTTTCGAGTATTGAGTCCAATAACATGTATGATTCTATGATTGTATGATTGTAATGTGCATATCACATGTCATCTACTATTCCTGTTATTACTGTTCATGCATATTTAATTCAGTTTATTTACAACATGATGATGATGATGATGCTAAGAATAGGCATGTGAATGTTTGTGTGTGGTTAGTGTACTTGATGCGAGTGGGGCATCAGGGGAAGTGTGATGTAGTGCGGTCCTAAGCACTTTAGCCCTATCTCTACTCAAGTCTTGTCCACTAGCATCATCGTATCGCCATTACCTTAGCAGAACTATTACGTCGTAGGGCATCAGTGGAGGTGGTCTCGGACTGTGTAGTTTCTGACCCTGTCGGGGGGCCTTTGTTCTATCTCTATGGAAGTACGTATTGAGGGATGCTGGGGTGAGGCCTTTGATACACTGTTTGACATTAGGATTGGTTACTTGCGAGCCCAGTTTGCAAGCCCTGGCCAACAGGGGCTTACGTATTGGTATGGGTAGAGCATCAGGGGAAGTGTAATGCGGTGCGGTCCTAAGCAATTTAGCTCTATCTCTATTCCATGGTGGGGTGGATGTGGATGACAATGGTGTTTGATCCATTGGGTGTGCTTACACACCTTGTGTATAGAGGCGAGGCGGCCACCGAACCTTTCTATAGCACATTGCAAACTTATATACCAGACCAAACATATTAATTGAATGCATTCATATGTTTGTTACATTGTTTTGTTTGCTCACTGAGTCGTGATATGTGCTCACCTTTTTCGAATTCGAATATTTTAGTTGATGATGCAGTATAAGCGTGGAAGATTATAAGAGTGCTCCCGTATACGGGCACGTTGCGACGATGGATGCAGAAGATATAATGGAGACGCATGATTCGTCATGCGAATGCAACTCATGCATTTTTTATTAGATTTTAGTTGGATTATTGTGTGAATGTAATTGATTATTTTATTTACTTATGTCTCAGTTAATGAAAGATAATTAGGTATTTTATTTATGATTATCACATTTAGATTCTCAGTTCATTTAATATTTAAAACTTTCGCTATTGTGTATTTACTCTGATTATGGTTGTGGATGTGTATAGTTTAAGCAAAAGGGCACAGCCTATTTGAGATCCTGGTTGAACCGTTGGTTTATTAGCGGTTCATCACACCATTCTAAACAGTACGGAATTGGGGTGTGACAACTTGGTATTAGAGTTCTCAGGCCCTGTCTATTAAACCGGTATACTTCCACAAAAGTTCATGAAATTTAATAAAAACACATCGTAAGCACCTGTGTTGTTTGAGATAAAATTAAGAAAGAGAATACTGCTCATATAAAAGGAGAAACAAGTTTTATATACATCAAAATAAAAGCAAGTTTATATACATATCCAAAGCAGAGTACAGTCCACAACCCAGACAGTTACTCTGTAATACAAAAGAAGAATAAAAGAAAAATACATCATGGAGCTGAAGGTGATGGAGGAGGCGGTGCCTCGCGATCTCTGTCATAGTCCTCAGCATAGACTCTAGTCAACCAGGCTACCTGAGTCTGGGTCGTCTAGAGACTAGCTGTCAACGCAGCCATCCACTGATCAGACGCACGTTGAGCATCTAGAAGCTCTCCCACTCTCAAATCCATCACGTGCTGAGCCTCCCTGATCTCACATAGTAATCCCATCATATCATCAGATGGTGGGTGTGAAGGAGTCTGAGATGGACCAGCTCCAGTAGAATGTAGAGGTGATGGAGGAGGTATGGAGTCCACATCCATGTACATACGATCCTCATCCTCAGCATCACCCCCGTAAACCCCTGCTCCAGCGGCTGCTGCTGCTACTGCCTCAGCGTCTGCCACCTCCACCCGAGTACGAGGACACACCAGAGAGTTCCTCTCCTCATCACTGAACTGAGCATTCTGCATGCCCATCCTACAGATGGCCTCCCAGTCCAGAACCGATGAGAAGGTCTTCTCCTGAATCCTTTCATCCACTAAATCAACACCTAGGCGGGTAGCGGGGTGGTGATCGGGACGTCCATAGGTCGGGTTGCCTATCGACCGGGCAGCATATCACAAATCATCGTCCTCATGATAAAATAAGGGAGGTAGACAGGCTGCCTAGTGCGATCCGATAAAGAAAGTCTCGGGTCAAACTGGGAGATCCTCTCATAATATCCACTCGGGGTATCGGGTTGTCTCGGATGATCTTACAGTACACACGAGGCTCTAGACGTAGGTTGATCACTTTCATCTCCCAACGATCCTCTCTGATAAACTGATGGTCTATCTCAGCCCGCATCTCCAAGGAAAGGAACTGGGGCTCCATGGGAGCACAGTACACTAGAGGGCCGTCATGTGATATGCTCAAAAGATCAGCTAACTGCTGGCAGTCAAAGAAAACCTCTACTCCTTTGGCGTAGCTCGTGATCCTGAGCTCCCTACCCCTCTCAGTGTCATTGTGATTTCCCACAATCCAGAGATTACAGTAGAACTGTCTCACCAGATCCGGGTGGGTACAGGCATCATAGGTAATCACAGGAAGCCAGCCCATGTCACCAAATGCCCTCTCCACTTTGAACAAGGCTAGACTAGCCAAGTCCACACGACGACCTCCCTCTACCTTCTTACGTGCATAATGAGCATACTGAGCTTCGGCCTCGTTGGAGCGGAAGCGAACTGGGTCATGAGACCTAGGAACCTTGGTACGAACCATGTTATCTGCCAAAACAAAGAAAAATAGATAATAGATCAGTAATGGTAAAAAACCCAAAAATTTCGGCATTATAACGGCATAAATTGGTCAAAAGGCTCACTTTTCACCCATACACTTGGGCAGGAGGACTTACATAGGTTCTAAACTATCCTGCAAGGCTCATACAGCTGGACATTTAAATTTGAGAGATCGAATTTGAAGAAATTTCAATAAATTTGAAAAATATCAAAAATTAGGGCAAAAATGAAAATTTTCAAGTTTCTCGACAACCAACCGATGAAATTCAAATATTTTTGAGGGCTTTCGTCCATTAGGTGACCAATAACAAAAGCCCCCAATAAAAATGAAATTTTTAGGGTTGGAAAAAGTTTAATTTGAAGAAAATGATGTAAATGGGCAAAAACCTAGTTAAAAAACTGTAAAAACATGAAACAGTAGAGAACATACCTGTAGAGAAGGAGGGGTAGTCACGAACGAAGGATAGGATCACCAAATAGGTAGGGGTCGTTACTATAGCAACTCAGAGAAACGAGTTGAGTTAGAAGACAGGAGAAAGAATGGGAAATGAATCCAAAATCGGGTTTAAAAACCTGATTTTGGATCGTAGGGTCGCATAATTCGACCAAAACATGCGACCCTACCTCCGACCCACCCATCGACCCTAGCCTCTCGGTA
>CM053276.1:44970853-44996608 GCA_028583415.1 Protea cynaroides | reverse complement strand
ACCGAGAGGCTAGGGTCGATGGGTGGGTCGGAGGTAGGGTCGCATGTTTTGGTCGAATTATGCGACCCTACGATCCAAAATCAGGTTTTTAAACCCGATTTTGGATTCATTTCCCATTCTTTCTCCTGTCTTCTAACTCAACTCGTTTCTCTGAGTTGCTACAGTAACGACCCCTACCTATTTGGTGATCCTATCCTTCGTTCGTGACTACCCCTCCTTCTCTACAGGTATGTTCTCTTCTGTTTCATGTTTTTAAAGTTTTTTAACTAGGTTTTTGCCCATTTACATCGTTTTCTTCAAATTAAACTTTTTCCAACCCTAAAAATTTCATTTTTATTGGGGGCTTTTGTTATTGGTCACCCAATGGACGAAAGCCCTCAAAAATATTTGAATTTCATCGGTTGGTTGTCGAGAAACTTGAAAATTTTCATTTTTGCCCTAATTTTCGATATTTTTCAAATTTATTGAAATTTCTTCAAATTCGATCTCTCAAATGTAAATGTCCAGCTGTATGAGCCTTGCAGGATAGTTTAGAACCTATGTAAGTCCTCCTGCCCAAGTGTATGGGTGAAAAGTGAGCCTTTTGACCAATTTATGCCGTTATAATGCCGAAATTTTTGGGTTTTTCACCATTACTGATCTATTATCTATTTTTCTTTGTTTTGGCAGATAACATGGTTTGTACCAAGGTTCCTAGGACTCATGACCCAGTTCGCTTCCGCTCCAACGAGGCCGAAGCTCAGTATGTTCATTATGCACGTAAGAAGGTAGAGGGAGGTCGTCCTGTGGACTTGGCTAGTCTAGCCTTGTTCAAAGTGGAGAGGGCATTCGGTGACATGGGCTGGCTTCCTGTGATTACCTATGATGCCTATACCCACCCGGATCTGGTGAGACAGTTCTACTGTAATCTCTGGATTGTGGGAAATCACAATGACACTGAGAGGGGTAGGGAGCTCAGGATCACGAGCTACGCCAAAGGAGTAGAGGTTTTCTTTGACTGCCAGTTAGCTGATCTTTTGAGCAAATCACATGACGGCCCTCTAGTGTACTTGTGCTCCCATGGAGCCCCGTTCCTTTCCTTGGAGATGCGGGCTGAGATAGACCATCGGTTTATCGAGAGGGATCGTTGGGAGATGAAAGTGATCAACCTACGTCTAGAGCCTCGTGTGTCTTTGTAAGATCATCCAAGACAACCCGATACCCCAGAGTGGATATTATGAGAGGATCTCCCAGTTGACCCAGTACTTTCTTTAGTGTATCTGCACTAGGCAGCCTATCTACCTCCCTTATTTTATCATGAGGACGATGATCTGTGATACGCTGCCTGGTCAGATAGGCAACCTGCCCTATGGACGTCTGATCACCACCCTGCTTACCCGCCTAGGTGTTGATTTAGTGGATGAAAGGATTCAGGAGAAGACCTTCTCATCGGTTCTGGACTGGGAGGCCATCTGTAGGATGGGCATGCGGAATGCTCAGTTCAGTGATGAGGAGAGGAACTCTCGGTGTGTCCCTCGTACTCGGGTAGAGGTGGCGGACGCCGAGGCAAGAGCAGACGGCCGGCTGGAGCGAGGGTTTACGGGGGTGATGCTGAGGATGAGGATCGTATGTACATGGATGTGGACTCCATACCTCATCCATCACCTCTACATTCTACTGGAGCTGGTCCATCTCAGACTCCTTCACGCCCACCATCTGATGATACGATGGGATTACTATGTGAGATCAAGGAGGCTTAGCACGTGATGGATTTCAAAGTGGGAGAGCTTCTAGATGCTCAACGTGCGTCTGATCAGTGGATGGCTGCGTTGACAGCTAGTCTCTAGACGACCCAGACTCAGGTAGCCTGGTTGACTAGAGTCTATGCTGAGGACTATGACAGAGATCGCGAGGCACTGCCTCCTCCATCACCTCAGCTCCATGATGTATTTTTCTTTTATTCTTCTTTTGTATTACAGAGTAACTGTCCGGGTTGTGGACTGTACTCTGCTTTGGATATGTATATAAACTTGCTTTTATTTTGATGTATATAAAACTTGTTTCTCCTTTTATATGAGCAGTATTCTCTTTTTTAATTTTATCTCAAACAACACAGGTGCTTACGGTGTGTTTTTATTAAATTTCATGAACTTTTGTGGAAGTATACCAGTTTAATAGACAGGGCCTGAGAACTCTGATACCAAGTTGTCACACCCCAATTCCGTACTATTTAGAATGGTGTGATGAACCGCTAATAAACCAACGGTTCAACCAGGATCTCAAATAGGCTGTGTCCGTTTGCTTAAACCATACACATCCACAACCATAATCAGAGTAAATACACAATAGCGAAAGTCTTAAATATTAAATGAACTGAGAATCTAAATGTGATAATCATAAATAAAATACCTAATTATCTTTCATTAACTGAGACATAAGTAAATAAAATAATCAATTACATTCACTCAATAATCCAACTAAAATCTAATAAAAAATGCATGAGTTGCATTGGCATGACGAATCATGCGTCTCCATTATATCTTCTGCATCCATCGTCACAACGTGCCCGTATATGGGAGCACTCTTATAATCTTCCACGCTTATACTGCATCAACAACTAAAATATTCGAATTCGAAAAAGGTGAGCACATATCACGACTCAGTGAGCAAACAAAACAATGTAACAAACATATGCATGCATTCAATTCATATCTTTGGTCTGGTATATAAGTTTGCAATGTGCTATAGAAAGGTTCGGTGGCCGCCTCACCTCTATACACAGGGTGTGTAAGCACACCCAATGGATCAAACACCATTGTCATCCACATCCACCCCACCATGGAATAGAGATAGAGCTAAATTGCTTAGAACCGCACCGCATTACACTTCCCCTGATGCTCTACCCATACCAACACGTAAGCCCCTATTGGCCAGGGCTTGCAAACTGGGCTCGCAAGTAACCAATCCTAATGTCAAACAGTGTATCCAAGGCCTCACCCCAGCATCCCTTAATACGTACTTCCATAGAGATAGAACAAAGGCCCCCCGACAGGGTCAGAGACTACACAGTCCGAGACCACCTCCCCTGATGCCCTATGACCTAATAGTTCTGCTAAGGTAATGGAGATACGACGATGCTAGTGGACAAGACTTGAGTAGAGATAGGGCTAAAGTGCTTAGGACCGCACTGCATCACACTTCCCCTGATTCCCCACTCGCATCAAGTACACTAACCACACACAAACATTCACATGCCTATTCCTAGCATCATCATCATCATCATGTTGTAAATAAACTGAATTAAATATGCATGAACAGTAATAACAGGAATAGTAGATGACATGTGATATGCACATTACAATCATACAATCATAGAATCATACATGGTATTGGACTCAATACTCAAAAACAGTTTATTATTAGCCGATTAGTTTAGGTCTTGTTCCTTCACCTTTGATTGAGTGTAGATCCTCTTTCAAACTTTAAGAATTACTTTTATATCACTAAGAGAACCTAACAAGTCGATAGATTTTAATTAGAATTAAATCCAATAATACTAAGCTTACTATATAGTTAGGTCACAGGTTGGTTCGTAGGTAGGGTAGCAATTGTCTGAGACCCCAGGGTGTAGGGTTAGTCATAGGGTCGGTTACCCATCGACCCTAGGTGCGACCACAACCTCCCTGGACTTCCCAAGAGCATGGGGTCGATCTTGTAGTCTATTAAGGTCAATAACCAATCGACCCTATGTGCTACCACACGTATTTTGAGTCGACCTTTCATCCTACAGTCCATTATTTCATGTTTGGATCCTTTGGCATACTTTTATAGTCCATTTTATGATTGTTCTATGGCTCAAAACTCCAAGTTATATGTTTTACTTTGTTTACAATGATTTTCTCCATTGATTCCATTGGAATCAATCCATAGATGGCCATGGATGGATGATTTAGGTTTCTCCTAGATCCTACCTTATTCATAAACTATTCTAGGGTCTTACATAATTCATGGATAATGTATTCATACCTTAGGGTTGCTGAGATTCAGAGATTTCTTTGAATTTCTTCTCCTTAGTCTTCTTCTCCAATTCTCATTCTCTTCTCCTTATCTTCTCTTTCTCTCACTTTCAATTAGGGTTTCAAAAGGAGTAAAAGAGGCTAAGGGACATCCTATTTATAGAGGAAAACCTCCCAAAATAAGTTCCATCGAGATTAGGAAAGCATCCCCTTGAAATTAGAAAAGTTTCCTAATTACGGTTTCAGTCTGTCATCCTAGGGTCGATGCTAGGGTCGCAGGATCCGTCGACCCTGGGGTCTCAAGTCATCCGACCCTAGGATTGAAAAGTCATGGGTTGGACTCTGATGAGGTGTGTCGACCCTACCTGTTTAGGCATGCGACCTTACCCTCAAATTTATTATTTTTGGGTCAATTTCATACATAGTCTTGTGATTTCTTTCACGCACTTGGTCCACTTGGCTCGACCATGATAGGTAGACCTGGTACAAGGTAGTAAGACCGGTTAGTTTGATATGGGTCTTACAGGCCTTCCCCTGCTCAGCGGGTCAATGTCTCGAACATCCACTATGTGGACTGGTGCTACTTTTAGGGCTCTTTGGCTATTTTTCAGCTCTGTTGCGTACCATCTTCTAGAAGTCACTTGGTCTGCTCAGCATTTTCCAACGCTATTCTCCGTCGAGAACTTCATCACCAAATAATAGGTGGACACGCATGCTTTGAGCTTGTTTAAAGATGAGAGGCCGAGAATCACGTTGTGGGAAAACGGCCGGTCTACTACCATAAATTTGACCATCACCCTTTGTTGCCTGGGTTTTTGGTCGAGTATCACAAGCAATTAAATGCCTTCTTTCACAGTCACCGGGTCCCCTGAAAAGTTGATAAGGTCAAAGGTGATGGGTTGGAGCTGGTCGTATCCTAACTGCATCCTTTGGTACGCGTGATAGAATATGATATCTACTGAGCTCCCTATGTCCACCAGGCACTTGGTGACATCATAGTGTCCGATTCTAGCAGTGAAGACAATGGCATCTTCATGGGGGACTGCCACGTTGACGAGGTCTTCATCGCTGAAGGTGATCTTCATCGCTGAAGGTGAGGATTTCTCCAGTCCGTGCCTTTTTGGAAGGCCACTCCATTTTTGCCACTAGACGGGAGTAGGCTTTGGCAGACAGATTAAAAGTGTTCCAAGCTGCCCGTCCTCCTATGATTGTGAGGACTGTCTTTCCCTCAGCTTTGGGCCCCTTGGTAATGGCATAGATGCCACTATCGCCAGGAATATGTAGGCCCGTAGATGTGCGTGGTCGGTCCTCTGGTTGAGGACTGCCAACAAATCGTCGATCGGACCTTCTTCTCTTTGACGCCGGGCGGGACCTCCTCCTACTTCTGCCCCTACGTTCTGGTTCAAACCAGGATGGGAAGGACCCAAACTGGATATGTTGTGTGCTCCTAACCATTTCTTCACCGGTATTCTGGTTTGCTCTGCTCCAGATGGTCCTCCTATCGTACGAAAATAAATGGCACTGACCCACTGTCTGGGAGCAGCAGGACCTCCCTTGGGATCTCTGTCGTCCCTTCGAGCTGCATTTTGGTCATCGACTGCATCCATTCGGTAGTCGTTTGGCTGTAGGTTCCTCGGAGGTGGAGGGGGTAGCCCGCGATCTCTCCAAGCTGGTGCTCATCCCCTGCCAGCGTCTCTAACGAAATTGTGGTAGTAACCCCATCGGATGAGATCTTCAATTTCTCCCTTGAGGTACATGCACTCATCCGTATCGTGACCGTGGTCACGATGGAAGCGACAGTATCTGGAATGGTCTTTATTCCTTCCGTCGCCTAGGGGTTTCGGAGGTGGTCGGAGGTTCCGATCATTCCTGATTACTTCCAGGATCTTCGTCATTGAAGTGGTGAGCGGAGTATAGTAATCAAACGTCTTGTACGGGTACCGATGTACTTGTTCTTTGCCGGACCATTGCTTCTTAGGATCACTATTGCTCTGTGTCTGGTCTGCAAACTCAGGTCTCTTTTTGTCAACTGGCTTTTGGTCGGTCTTCAAGTTGTTGACTGCATTTTTTTTCTGGGCCTTAGTCGTTTCATCTGTTGAAGCGTATTTCTCGCATCTGGCCAGCAGGTCGTCCAAGTTCTTCGGAGGCTGTTTGGCAAGGGACCAACAAAGCTGCCCGTTCATCACTCTAACCTACAAGCTAGACATGTGCACTGCAGGCTCGACATCCTTAATCTCTAGCACATCAGCATTGAAGCGCTTAATGAAGTCCCGCAGGGACTTATCTTTCTGTTGCTTCACCGTCGATAAGTGGTAGGATGTCTTCTTGTGTTTTTGGCTTGCCTGGAAGTGCATCAGGAACTTGTTCAATATCTGTTCGAATGAAGTGATGCTCCTCAGAGGCAGGTTATTAAACCACGTGCGAGCAGCACCTCTGAGCGTCGAAGGAAACGCTTTACAGATCAGACTGTCACTGAGCGGGTAGAAGAGCATCGTGGAGACGAACGGATCTAGATGCTGCTCAAGATCAGTGCTCCTGTTGTATGAGTCCAGAACGAGCATCATGAAATTGTCAGGAGGGAGAGCCCTCATGATTTCGTCAGAAAGCACTGTGATGACTGTGTAGGCCATCCTTGGTGGAGCGATGCGGGTCTGTTCCATCTACTGGAGCCGTGTAGCCAATTCCAACAACTGTCGCTCGACCTCTGACTGGGGAGTGGCCGGAGGTGGCACTGCTACCATCATCAGTGTCTCCAAATTAACTCTTTACTGGCAGAGGGCGTCGAGGAAGGACCTCGCATCCCTCTCAAGTTGAGGGTGTACCCCATGTACTCCCTGAGCCGGATGGTGATCGGCTGGATGATGCCGAGTGGATGACCCAGCCACGCTCCAGGCGGGCTGATGAGAAACTCTGCTCCAATCACGAGATCCTATGGGAGGATGAACGTTACTCAGTATGGCTCTGACTGACACCTCCGGTGCAGGTTGCTGATGAGCCTCAAACTGGGCTGCTTGTGGTGCATTCGGCACTGGTGCGGGCGGAGGGTTTACTCTTGGTCCTCTGGCCATCAAATTACTTGCTCGAGCGCCTTTGAAGGTTTGAGCCAATTGATTGATCTGCTTCCTCAGCTCGTCAAATTGTTGGCGAGTCACGTACTAAGGGGGTGGCTATGGCACCATCGTCGTTGGTGTTGGTACTGGCATTGGGGTATGGTTTTCCCCCGTCGTACTTGCGCTGCTATCCACCTAAACTAGCATGGAGGGTTTAGATGATTGCTGTGAAGCCTGGGCACGAGTTCTCCTCTGTGCCATCGAAAGTCGTTTGAGGCTAAGATCCTCATGCACTGTCCGTCAAACTCAATCAAGAGGGCCTCACGGTGGGTGCCATACGGTAGGAAATCACCTGTCGGTCTGCGATCCGAGCAACCTGCAATCACAAAGATGAGACAAGGGAGTTGGGCGCCTAAGCCCGGGGTACACTCCGATGGCTAAGTTAGATTTCCAATGTAAACTGTCAAGAGATAGCAAGAAGCTATCTCTAGTTTAGAAAAAGAGGAGAACAATGAGAGAGTTTGAGTGTACGAGAGAATGGAGAGATTGAGATTGTGATTGATTTTACCTTAAAGGATCGTCCTTTACTTATAGAGTTTGGGAAAAAACATGGAGGTACTAGGATTCAGGGAAGTAGATCGCCAATAAGACTGCCAAGTGTCGCTCTGAGGGACACCCAGGTCATAGATTCCGAGTAAGAGTGGGAGACTGTAGCCAAGGAAGCCAAGTCTGTCAACAGTAAGAGTGACACACGTCACCACATAGATAGCCGTATGACCATGATGATCGGCTTCGTAACGTGCTAGGAGAAAGACTCCTTTGACGTGATATAGTTGCCTTAGGACTCTGATCTCCAACAAAGAATCATATCAGAATAGGTTTATACCTCCGACCAGCACCGTGTCCTAATAGGACTTTAACTCCAATTGGTAGAAGCCGAGTGAACCACATCATTCGTTGTCGGCTTCGAAGATAATGGATGCCACGAGTAAGATTTTAAGTAGATGATGTTTTTCCCATATAACAGTAAGAAATTAATGTATGCATCTATATCAATATGGTAAGTACCAAACATAGAATGCAAATATGGAATGAATCTGTAAGCACCCCATTTTTGCCACCCTCGGCATAAATGAACCAATATGGCAGGTTTCTGACCTTTAACCCAAAGATTTGTGAATCTCCACTAATCCCCACAGCAGGGTCATGGGCTATTATCTGCATAGATGCATAGGTCATAGAATTATCTTCGAAATGAGACCAGAATTCCTCAATTCTGATATCAAATGAGGAAGATACGACCATTTTAGTCGGATGATACATATAGGGGAGGTTTCTGAAATTATTATAAATAATAATCCCAGGGGCCTTCATGCAAATTATCCTAAGTCGGATTGTTTGAATTTTCAATCATCATATCTTGATAATCCGACATCGGATTCAGATGATTCTAAGACCATTATTCTTCATTCATGATGTTCTACAAAGTGGACGTAAAAAAATCCCGGGTAGAAGTCATCAGTGGGTCCCATGCAAGCTTGCATGCAAAATTATCGTCAGAACATCAAAGCTGCATATCTTTTCCGTTCTACATCGGATTCCAGTGATTCCAGTCTCATTATGTTCCATTTTTAGTGCTCTACAAAGAGGATGTAAAATATTTCCGGCAGAAGCCTCCGAAGGATCTCATGCAGAATGGTCAGCCAAATTATCAGTAATTGGTCCGCTTAAACTTTAAAAATTCATAAGTTGACCATTTTACTTCCAAATGTGGTGATTCAAGTTCTTATATTCCTCACTTTTAATGTTCTACAAAATGAAAGCAAAAAATTTGGAATAGAGGCCATCAAAAAATTCCATGCGGGATAACAGTGGGAATGACCCGTGAAATGACAAGGAGAAAAAACCCAGTTAATTCCAATCAGTCCAGTCAACTCAGTTCAAACCAGTTTTGGTCCAACCTAGCTCAACCCATATTAAGTTTCAACCCATTTCGAATCAGTTCATCTATGTGCACAATATTTATATTATATATATATATATATATATGTATGTATATGTATGTATGTTATTAAATATATGTGTATATATGTATATAATATATATTATTATATATAAATGATAATCCAAAAGATTTTGAGAAGAAAAAGGAAAGAGACCATAGAGAGAGGAGAACGTGGGTGAGGGAGAGAAAAACGTGAGTGAGAGAGAAAAGAAAAAAAAATCAGAAGAAAAGAGAAGAAGAAGAAAATAGAGAGAGAGAGAGAGAGAGGTGAGAGAGAGAGAGAGAGAGAGATGTGTTAAGAAGAGAAGATCTAGAGGAAAAAGAGGGAGGATCAGAGAGGCAGCAAAGAGGATGATGAGAAGATGCAAAGGAGAGAAGGAGAGAGAAGAAGCTTGAGGTAAGAATCACCCATCGCTTTTGTCAGTTTATTTTTTCAAAGTCAAAGCATACTGCAAATGCATGTCTGAGATTGGTGTCTAGCATTAGGAAGATGCCTCTATTTGCCTTAGGTTTCTTGAGACAAAATGTTGGCCTCTGAGTCCTCTTTCTGACAATGTATTTGGATTTTATTTTCATGAGCTATATGATTTTATATTGATTTTATAGTACCACTGGCCAGAATCTGGAACAGATCTGACCAGTGTATTTGCCTGCACTTGGGAAATGTTTTCGACCTGCCTAAGTTCTCTTTCAGGATTAGCTTCCTTGAGAAAAAATGTTCGCCTCTGAATCCTCTTTCTGAGCATGTATTCGGATTTTATTTTCATGAGCTATATTATTTTATATGGATTTTATAGTACCACTGGCCAGAATCTGGAACAGATCTGACCAGTGTATTTGCCTGTACTTGGGGAATGTTTTCAACCTGCCTATGGTCTCTTTCAAGATTTTCTTCCTTGAGAGAAAATTTTGGCCTCTGAGTCCTCTTTCTGACCATGTATTCGGATTTTATTTTCATGAGCTATATGATTTTATATTGATTTTATAGTACCACTGGCCAGAATCTGGAACAGATCTGACCAGTGTATTTGCCTGTACTTGGGGAATGTTTTTGACCTGCCTTTGGTCTCTTTCAGGATTACCTTCCTTGAGACAAAATGTTGGCCTCTGAGTCCTCTTTCCAAGGATATCTTTTAAGAATTTTTTGAGTAAGTACAATGCCCTACGTGCCCTTTTTGGTCTAGCCTGACAAAGCTGTCATCTTGTTGCGTGTTCCATCATGTTTTGATTGATTCTCATATGCTTTGGTTGTTTCTCACATGCCATATTTGATGCTATATTTGTTCACATGCTATGTTCGGATGCTCGTATGCATACACTACTATAATTGCAATGGTCACACTGCCATAATTGGAATGGTCACACTGCCATAATTGGATGATTACTGCCATGATTGGAATGATCATACTCACATGCTATATTAAATGTTTTTTTGTCATAATTAGGGTAGAAAACTCTACAATGGAGAAAATAACAATTAGGGTAGAAAACCCTAAAAAATGAAAATAAAATAATAATTAGGGTAGAAAACCCTAAAAAATGGAAATAAAATAATAATTAGGGTAAAAAACCCTAAAATAGAAAGAATGTAACAATTAGGGTAGAAAACCCTAAAAACTAGAAAGAAAATAATTAGGGTAGAAAAACCTAAAATGGAAAGAAAATAACAATTAGGGTAGAAAATCCAAAAAAATAGAAAGAAAATAATAATTAGGGTAAAAAACCCTAAAATGGAAAGAATGTAACAATTAGGGTAGAAAACCCTAAAAAATGGAAATAAAATAATAATAATTAGGGTAGAAAATCCTAAAATGGAAAGAATGTAACAATTAGGGTAGAAAACCCTAAAAAATGGAAATAAAATAATAATTAGGTTCAAAAACCCTAAAATGGAAAGAATGTAACAATTAGGGTAAAAAACACTAAAAAATGGAAAGAAAATAATTAGGGTAGAAAACCCTAAAATGGAAAGAAAATAACAATTAGGGTAGAAAATCCTAACAAATGGAAAGAAAATAATAATTAGGGTAGAAAACCCTAAAATGGAAAGAAAATAACAATTAGGGTAGAAAATCCTAAAAAATAGAAATAAAATAACAATTAGGGTAGAAAACCCTAAAATGGAAAGAAAATAACAATTAGGGTAGAAAATCCTAAAAAATAGAAATAAAATAGCAATTAGGGTAAAAAAACCCTAAAAAATGGAAATAAAATTACAATTAGGGTAGAAAATCCTAAAATGGAAAGAAAGTAGCAATTAGGGTAGAAAATCCTAAAATGAAAAGAAAATAGCAATTAGGGTAGAAAACCCTAAATATGGAAAGATAATGGCAATTAGGGTCTTGCCATGCTTAGAAGATAGCCTACTAGATCATGCCATATAGGCTCTTGCCTTATTTGCAATACATGCCATATTTGAAAGATTTTTAAACAATCTTACTGTATGTGAATTTCTTGTCATAAATGTTTTATGTGCCATATTTAGATAGAATATTCTATTTTTTTGGCAATAACTTATTTTATGGAACACCATAGTCAAACTGTCATATCTGCACACTTCTAGAAGACAATCTAGGCGTGGGGACATTCATTTAGGCACCCACATTCTTAGGAAGGGCATAACGGGAATAATAAAACCTTAATAAAGAAAGAGAATTCTTTGCCAAACCTTCCAAAATAAGAATTCAGAATGAAAAGGGTAATTTAGAACGATTTGCCCCTCGGCAAACCCTAAACCTAGAATAGGTTCTTAACCCTAAACCTAGAATAGGTTCTCAATCATTAACCTGGAACAGGTTATCCAGCCCGAACTACGTGGATTCTGATTCCTAGGGCAAACCCTAGGATACGTAGGCCATTTGGGAGAAACCCAAATTCGGATCCATAATTTAGTCCACTCGGACTATCCATAGATCCACTAGGATATCTTTCCATATTCTAACCCAGAAAGGGTTATCCAAACCTTAGTCCACTTGGACTATCCACAGATCCACTAGGATATTTATCCACATCTTAGTCCACTTGGACTATCCATAGATCCACTAGGATATTATCCACATTCCAACCCAAATAAGGTTATTCTTAGATCCACTTGGAGTAGCTATCAGTCCACATGGACTATCCAGATCCTAACCCATAGGATTTCACAGCCTTTCAAGCATAAATTTTAACTTGAACAAAGAACTTAATCATGCATAAGCATAAATCACATCCATAAACTTTAATCACACCTGAACTACGATGGTGAACATGATTTTCGGAATAATTCCGTGATACGTAGGCAATCTGATGGATACAGATTCGGTTCAATGATATCAAACCACTTGGTTTGGTTTGACTTAACAAATAAATTCTAGCATATGAAAGGTATAGGAGACCGATTTTGATCGGGCGGTTTGGGTGCCTAACCCCTTCCCATAATCGTAACCTGACACTTACCCAACCTCTGATGGACCAGAATTCGAATCTAAGGGTCATGAGTCAAAAGTCTTACCTTGGGGTGAGATTTCACATTTCTAAGGTCCTAGACCTAAATCTAGGTGGCGACTTCTAAAGATTTTCCATCTTTGTCCTCACAGTGGCGACTTCACTGGGGATATAAATGTCAAACTCTTAAATGAAAACTTTCCTTGTGTGAATTGGATGCTAGATTTTAGGATACTATATTTATGCTTGTATAATATTGCTTTGGGGGGAATGGGTTCAGTCACACATTCGTGCGAGTAGCCGAACCGGGTCCCATGCATATGGGGCAGCCCGCTATGCGAAACACACAGCCTTGGCCTGTACTTTGTGAGACCACGACCTGCGAGCAGCCTCTAACGAGCGTTTCTTGGGTCCGCCTGAGAATGCGTTATGCTACTCCACGTCGCTTGGATCCTTGCAACATAGTATATAAAGGGATTGGGGGCCCATTATTCATCGAGCATTTAGTGATAGGTTACCCCATCCTCGTCAAGGTGGCCTTTTCTGTCCTAACCCAGATTGTGGCCGAATGTTTGTTATTTTTGGTTCATCCCTGAACTGACCCAGTAAAATCGGCTTAATCATGACATCCATGTTCGAGACGTCGAAGTTCTGCCCGTTTTTGTCCTTGACTGGTCGACATGTTAGATTCTACACGATGAGCATCTTGAACTCTCAACCATTGGGAGTATGAGGTATGTATACACCTGTTCTACATCATAGTAGACGGTCACTATACACCCTCCATTAAGTAAGCTCGATGTGTCGAATCTCTCATTGTTAACACGTCGATTTCAAAAAACGAACAAAAAATCCCTGTCAAGACATAGATACCATGGTCAAGAAGAAATTTACTAGTTTGTTCATCTATGAACCGCTTTTGCTAACCATCCCTAATAAGGACGACAGATTAATATATCCATTTCAATTTTATCGAATTCGGTAATCCAATTGGCCAGACCTTGGTACCACTGATTATCCATTTTGGAATCATGAGGTCCCAAGACTGAACACATGGCTTAATCAAATTCAATTAAATTGACTTGGATAATGTTTACCCAATCACCCTTATGAGGGATCTAACTCTTGTTTGATTGAGTCATCCTTGATTGTGCATGTGACTTCTTCCACTCCCCTAGATGTCTAGAATCTCAATATTCCTCCATTAGATTTCAATGCCTTTGGAAAAGAGAATCAAACTGCAACCATATCCACCCTTTTAGGGTGAGAGGCCCCTATAATTAGGGAATTGTCTTGATCTCCCATCTCGAGATCCATCCATATTATCTTTCCAAATGAATCAATGAAAGTCATGAATCTAGATCTTGATTGAATATCAAATTTTATAAGAAAGAAGAAAAGATTTACCCCTAGGCAAATCCAATCACCATTCTCAATGTACCTCTGAATTAAGGAAAGATTCAGCCCCTAGGCAAATCCAATCATGGTTCTCAATCCACCCCTGAATTAAGGAAAGATTCAGCCCCTAGGCAAATCTAATCATAGTTCTCAATGTAACTTTGAATTAAGGAAAGATTCAGCCCCTAGGCAAATCCAATCATAGTTCTCGATTCACCTCAGAATTAAGAAAAGATTCAGCCCCTAGGCAAATCCAATCACTGTTCTCAATTCATCTCATAATCAAGGAAAGATTCAGCCCCTAGGAAAATCCAATCATAGTTCTTGATTCACCCTTGAATTAAGGAAAGATTCAGCCCCTAGGCAAGTCCAATCATAGTTCCCGATTCATCTCTGAATTAAGGAAAGATTCAGCCCCTAGGCAAATCCAATCATACTTCTCAATTCATCTCATAATTAAGGAAAGATTTAGCCCCTAGGCAAATCCAATCATAATTCTCGATTCATCTCTGAATTAAGGAAAGATTCAGCCCCTAGGCAAATCCAATCATTGCTCCCTATTCACCTTAGAACTAAGGAAAGATTCAGCCCCTAGGCAAATCCAATCATAGTTCCCGATTCATCTCTGAATTAAGGAATGATTCAGCCCCTAGGCAAATCCAATCATACTTCTCAATTCATCTCATAATTAAGGAAAGATTTAGCCCCTAGGCAAATCCAATCATAGTTCTCGATTCATCTCTGAATTAAGGAAAGATTCAGCCCCTAGGCAAATCCAATCAATGTTCCCTATTCACCTTTGAATTAAGGAAAGATTCAGCCCCTAGGCAAATCCAATCAATATTCTCTATTCACCTTTGAATTAAGGAAAGATTCAGCCCCTAGGCAAATCCAATCATAGTTCTCGATTCATCTCTGAATTAAGGAAAGATTCAGCCCCCAGGAAAATCCAATCAATGTTCCCTATTCACCTTTGAATTAAGGAAAGATTCAGCCCCTAGGAAAACCCAATCAATATTCCCTATTCACCTTTGAATTATGGAAAGATTTCAGCCCCTAGGCAGGTCCAATCATCATTTCGGTTCATCCAGAATTAAAGAAAGATTCAGCCCCTGGGCAGATTCAATCACATCCAGTTCATCTCAGAATCAAAGAAATATTCAGGCCTAGATTCAACCACCATTTCTGGTTCATCTCAGAATTAAAGAAGGGTTTAACCTTTAGGCAGGTTCAATCATCAGTCCCATATCATGCTAAAATGAAGAAGGCATTCGGTCCCTAGGCTTTTTTACCCTTCACCTCCTGTTTAGGTTCTGATTCATGTTGGAACTAGGAAAAATTCCATTCATTTGAATTCAATTAGCCACTAGGCTTATCCAACCATCAACTTTGGTTAGGGTTCCAGTTCATGTCGAAACTAGGAAAAGTTCCATTCATCTGAATTTATTTAGCCCCTAGGCTTGTCCAACCATCAACTTTGGTTCAGGTTTAGATTCATGTTGGAATTAAGAAGAGTCTCATTCATCTAAATTCATTTAACCACTAGGCTTATCCAACCATCAACTGTGGTTCAAGTTCTGATTCATGTTGGAACTAAGAAGAGTTCCATTCATTTGAATTTAATCAGCCCCTAGGCTTGTCCAACCGTCAACTCCAGTTCAGGTTCTGATTCATGTCGAAACTAAGAAAGGTTCCGTTCATATGAACTCAATGTGAGCATGAGTTAGCCTCTAGGCCTGTTCAATCATTACCTTTGGTCCATGTTCCACTTCATAAAGAAGCCAAATAGAACTTCAGTCAATCCATCATCTCTAGCAATTAGAGTCCAATCCATGATTATCATCCTTGGCCTCTATCAATCGGAGCCCAACTCAAGCAATCCTTGTCTCTAGCAACTAGAGCCGAGTCCCTGACTGTCAATCTTGATCTCTATCAATCAGAGATCAATTCAAAGTCAATATTGATCTCTATCAATCAGAGACCAATTTAAAATCAATCTTGATCTCTATCAATCAGAGACCAATTCAAAGTCAATCTTGATCTCTATCAATCAGAGACCAATTCAAAATCAATCTTGATCTCTATCAATCAGAGACCAATTCAAAGTCAATCTTGATCTCTATCAATCAGAGACCAATTCAAAATCAATCTTGATCTCTATCAATCAGAGATCAATTCAAAGTGAATCTTGTCTCTATCAATCGGAGACGGATTCAAAATCAATCTCTGACTCTATCAATTAGAGCCCGATCCACGTCCATCATAGCTCAGTGCTACAAGTTAGGATAGCCGTCAGGAATGGTGAATGAGAAACATTCCTCATTACTTGTCAGTAAAGATCAATTCTAGATTCTGGAGTCATCAAGAAATCATCAACCTTCAGCTATGATAGTGCTTTCCCATCTCGGGCATTTCTGCCCCATTGGCCAAGGAAATGCTAGAATCCAAAGAATTTCCCTCATATTCCTCATTGTTCAAAGAGAGGGAATTGAATTTTCCCGAGCAGCAGGGTTGACCAAAGATGAGATCTGATATGCCCCAGGCTAGGATAGGAACCAGAATCATAGCTAGGGAATGGTCCAATGATGAAACCCTTAACCCATAAACTGGGGCATGAACCAGATTGACCTTGGACCTAAATTGAATGCAGTCTAATGAGGAAAGCCATTATGCCCTAAACTGGGGCATAAGCCAAAATGATTTTGAATTCAGCTAGAAGTGGTCCATTGATGAATCCACTGAACCCCAAACTAGAGCATGAACCAGAGTAACCTTGTGTTTAAAAAGCAATAGTCCGGTTATGAATGGAACCTAAACTGAAAAAAGAGGGTAAGAATTGTATGGAACCCTAAAAGGTAGGCATCCTGCACCTATTGATAGAGGGGTATGATGAGTCTTGCTATTAGAAATCTGAAGGAAGATTTATTTCCACAGTGACTGAAGGTGGTCGTCGAAGGCGTTATGCCCAACTGGAGCCACTTGGATGAAGTAGTTGTTTCAACTTTCTATTATCGATATTCGATAGGTCATCCATGTCTAGGTCCAAGATTGATATGCTTGTTGACAAGTCCAGTCCAATCTGCCCTGTAAGTAAAAAAAAAAAAAAAATCACCCCTTTGGGATTTCAAACTTTGTGCCTTGTCTCTTCCATACATTTCCTCCCAGTTTCGTACATCTTCCTATTCTACGTGCGCAGTCAATTCGGACTCTGAAGATGATTGAAACGATGAGCCGTCTCCTGAACATTCTACGCCACCCGGCCTCTTGAGAAAGAAAGGTCCAACCCGTCTGGGAAAGCTTTAAATGATCAATCGAGAGATACAAGAGTAGTTTCAAGAAACATGTATTGGAGAAGCTGCCATTTGTTCTACCTATGAAAAGATTCCAAGGAAAGCATTAGATCAACAGATCAGCCAATCATTACAAATGTGGAGGACAGATGTGCCACCAAAAGGATAGAAACTTCAAAGTTCTTACAAAATAAATCATCTGTATGCAAGAGATACATGATGGATGGTCAATCCCAAAATCCAAGAATGATGTCATTGGAATACCCAAAAAAAAAAAAAAAAAAAAAAAAGAAAATTCAAGCCTATGTTTTATCTACATCAATAATGGGAAGGCAAATACACTCGGATAGAAGGTGATGATTAACTTCTAGAAGACAGTATACAGATTCACCGTTCAGATAAAAGTAGATACTAGATGAGCAGTCACAAATGTTCATAAAGTTTACAAAAGATCAAAGTACTAACAGAGGCAAAGATGTTCTATCTTATTGGAAATGTTTGGGAGAAGAAGATTCAAATCCAATATTGAAAGTCATGATTCAACTTCGTGATCATGCGAAGCACTGCATTATGTGGCCTTCACATCCAAAAAAAAAAAAAAAAAAAAAAAAAAAAAAAGAAAAAAAGAAAAAATAGTAAGATGTTGAATGGCATTGGAGCTCGACAGTAAGCCAATTGTCCCTCTCACTTCAAGAGGATGATAGTTCCAACCAAAGCCTGATAGCAAGTTCGATCATTCGTCGAGATTTACAGCATGTTGGACCGGACTTTTGATTTTGGCCAATTACATCCCGCCTTTACAGGAGACGATCTCATCACTTCTTCATCAGAGAAAGATTTCTCATCGGCATTAGACTCTCTCGCCCGTCCATCAATCTGACGGCCTTCCAAGGAGTCTCTATCACAAGCCCTTCTTTTGATTATCATTTTTATGGCATTGTATCTCGTGGTCATGTCATCATTTTATGTACAAATTCATGAATCTGGCTGGAACTCTCATCTTTCGTTCATTACATCCAACGGCTTCCCAAAGGTTCCCATAAGCCCTTCATTTCTCAAGCCAATAAAATGGGATCTTCTCGGTAAGATAAACCCATTCTACATAAATAACCAAACACTTTCCCAATGGTAGACCCATGTGGACAGTTTCACATCAGTCCTCTTGGACCTTCAACATCAATACTTGTCAACAAACCTAAAGGTTTCAGGCCCAGATATGATCGTGACTGATTCGGAATCTCGATATAGCTTGTTGGGACACGTGTTCCATCTGAACATCTCCAAGAAAGGAAAACATAATTTGGCACCATTTTTAATTTTGGTGTGGGACTGCATTTCCCTAAGATCGCTTTTAGTGATGATTCAAATAGCTGCCCGCCTATCAATACGTGTAGGTGTCAACTTAAACAGTGGGGCAAGGCTACCCATTTGCCATGAAAGTCATGCCGTTCAGATTTCCCCTAAGGGTTTCAGACCATTGGATATGACCATAATTTTGGCAATATCCTCACCACATCAGGACTCTTTATTCAACCCAAGATGGGATTAGCAAAAAGAAGAAAATGAAAAAAAATAATGGGAAGAAAAGAAACCTTAGCAGGGAAAGGCAACCCGAGAAACCTCAATGGGCAACCCATAATACCTCAGTGGGGATAGGCGACCTGATGCAGCCCTAAAGCATTGCCCTCATTGGCCCTTCAAAGAAAAAATTCAGTGGTTCATGTAGACAAGTGTCATACCAGTCTACCCTCCATAAGGAAAGGAACCCCTCTTGCTCTCCAGTGAATCATACTCGGAGGAGTTGAACAAACCATCATCTGTTGGGCTCCATAGCATTGACTTTCAACAGAACTCTATCTTCAAATCCTATTGGTCATGTTAAGGAGAGAGAAAATTCTCATGGCCTGGCTACGGATGTAGCCAAATTCATTCAAATCATCAGTTCCTTCATTTTTCAAAATTCAAGAAGGGTTTATCAAAGAAGTCACTTTCTGCAATCAATCTATCAATCTTCCCTTGACCTTGGAACCATGGTCAAATTCTAAATGCAATCCAGATTCAACCTTGTTCTAACTCTGTTAGATTTCCTATTTCCTTCTATAGTAGCGGTCTGTCACAACATGCGGACAATCGGGGCATAGATATACCCTATGTAGAGGAATCGAATTTGATCATGAGCATTACATCAAGGATCCATTGTCTAGTCTGAAGTCACTACTTTCATAGTCAACAGAAGTAGGTCCATCCAAGTTGGTTTTTGCCAATTTCTCAGTTCTCCCAATCCTGTTGATGAAGAAATTCCAATGTGGTCGATCACCTGTTAGGACTTGGTCACCAAATTCTCTGAAGGAACACTTCGAATCCTTTTCTCCTCGTGCCTACTTTGGGGCCATGGTTCATTCATCTTTTAAAATTGGCACAACAATGTTACAATGCCCTGAGCTTTTCATGAGCCTAGATTGAGGGCCAAAACCATGTCACATTTCATCGCCGCTTGGCTATTCTACCAATTTGTTCTACCATAATGCACAGTCAAAGAACTTAGTTGACCAGATGTCCCTTGACAGTTTAACACCATGGTCAATCAATAAAGTCACTTTGGTTAAAGACTGTCAAGGTCCCCTCATTCTTGTCCAAAATCCTCGCTAGAGTTTCTTTCAATCCAAAATCCAACAACACTAATGTTGGCTGAAGAAATTCATCACCTTTAAATTACATGGAACCCTTCAAAGGAAGTAACCAAGTCATCTCTACCATGCTGAAATTGAGTCAAACTTTCAGTACCAGGTCATAAATGGGAAATTTCAAATCTAGGTATCATGCCAGCGAAGGCCATGACACCATTTCCATCGATGTCATGTTTTGTGCCTTCACCAATAAAGCAGGAGCAAAAAAACTCGGAAAACCGCCAAGGAATTCACCATCATTTCAAATATGTCTAGCACTCTATAGGTTCAAAGTCAAGAGACGTTCAAGATGAGTCAGATTTCAACCCTAAAGGTTCAAAGTCAACAAAGCTTTCTTGTGTGGGTCACTTTCAAGCATCCTAAAGGTTCATAGCCATAGAGCTTCCAAGAAGGATATTCCTATTTTCAATCCCGAAGGTCCAAAGTTGGTAGGAACTGCCAAGATGAGTCATTCAGTATCACCCTATAAGTGACCTTCTGAGTTCTTACTCATTTCAGAATCAAATGTGGAGCCCTAGCTCATCCAAGGATCAAATAAATCTCAGATTATTGGTGAATCAAATGCAGAGCCCTAGCTTATTCAGAAAAACAATCTCAGAATCTCAATCAAAAGAGCCTCAGTTCAATCAAAGAGAAGACATCAAGTCTTCCATCCAAACAAATCAAATCCGAGCCCAAGCTCATGCAATCAGCCTTGTATTCAAAGCCTAGCTTCATACAAGAAGAGGTTTATCAGCCTACAAATGGATCAAGCCGGGTCCAAGCCCGCACATACCTTGCATCATGAGTCACCTCAGCAAGAAGAGGTTCCCAGCCTACAAATGAGCCTTGTATTCATAGCCTAGCTTCGTACAAGAAGAGGTTTATCAGCCTATAAATGGATCAAGCCGGGTTCAAGCCCGCAAGTACCTTGCATCATGAGTCATCTCAGCAAGAAGAGGTTCCCAGCCTATAAATGAGCCTTGTATTCACAGCCTAGCTCCATACAAGAAGAGGTTTATCAGCCTACAAATGGATCAAGCCGGGTCAAAGCCCGCACATACCTTGCATCATGAGTCACCTCAGCAAGAAGAGGTTCCCAGCCTACAAATGAGCCTTGTATTCACAGCCTAGCTTCGTACAAGAAGAGGTTTATCAGCCTACAAATGGATCAAGCTGGGTCCAAGCCCGCACGTACCTTGCATCATGAGTTCCACCTCAGCAAGAAGAGGTTCCCAGCCTACAAATGAGCCTTGTATTCACAGCCTAGCTTCGTACAAGAAGAGGTTTATCAGCCTACAAATGGATCAAGCCGGGTCCAAGCCCGCACGTACCTTGCATCATGAGTTCCACCTCAGCAAGAAGAGGTTCCCAGCCTACAAATGAGCCTTGTATTCACAGCCTAGCTTCATACAAGAAAAAGCAGTTACCAATCCTCCAAGAAGAGCAAACCTTCTGGCCAGTCGAACTACGTTCTGGGCTTGATTTCTAGGACACCCTTAGAATACGTAGGTAGTTTAGGAAGAATTACCCTAAGTGCAGCCCAATAAAAAATATCACTCATACTCCAAAAATATAGTTCTTTTATCTTTAGCCTTCAACTGATAACAATCTCGGCTAAAGAGGGGCATCTGTAAGCACCCCATTTTTGCCACCCTCGGCATAAATGAACCAATATGGCAGGTTTCTAACCTTTAACCCAAAGATTTGTGATTCTCCACTAATCCCCACAGCAGGGTCATGGGCTATTATCTGCATAGATGCATAGGTCATAGAATTATCTTCGAAACGAGACCAGAATTGCTCAATTCTGATATCAAATGAGGAAGATACGACCATTTTAGTCGGATGATACATATAAGGGAGGTTTCTGAAATTATTATAAATAATAATCCCAGGGGCCTTCAAGCAAATTATCCTAAGTTGGATTATTTGAATTTCAAATCATCATATCTTGATCATCCGACATCAGATTCAGATAATTCCAAGACCGTTATTCTTCATTCATGATGTTCTACAAAGTGGACGTAAAAAAATCCCGGGTAGAAGTCATCAGTGGGTCCCATGCAAACTTGCATGCAAAATTATCGTCAGAACTTCAAAGCTGCATATCTTTTCCGTTCTACATCGGATTCCAGTGATTCCAGTCTCATTATGTTCCATTTTTAGTGCTCTACAAAGTGGACGTAAAATATTTTCGGCAGAAGCCTCCGAAGGATCTCATGCAGAATGGTCAGCCAAATTATCGGTAATTGGTCCGCTTAAACTTCAAAAATTCATAAGTTGACCATTTTACTTCCAAATGAGGTGATTCAAGTTCCTATATTCCTCATTTTTAATGTTCCATAAAATGAATGCAAAAAATTTGGAATAGAGGCCATCGAAAAATTCCATGTGGGATAACAGTGGGAATGACCCGTGAAATGACAAGGAGAAAAAACCCAGTTAATTCCAATCAGTCCAGTCAACTCAGTTCAAACCAATTTTGGTCCAACCTAGCTCAACTCATATTAAGTTTCAACCCATTTCGAATCAGTTCATCTATGTGCACAATATTTATATTATATATATATATATATATATATATATATATATATATATATATATGTATGTATGTATATGTATGTATGTTATTAAATATATGTGTATATATGTATATAATATATATTGTTATATATAAATGATAATCCAAAAGATTTTGAGAAGAAAAAGGAAAGAGACCATAGAAAGAGGAGAACGTGGGTGAGGGAGAGAAAAACGTGAGTGAGAGAAAAGAAAAAAAATCGGAAGAAAAGAGAAGAAGAAGAAAATAGAGAGAGAGAGAGAGAGAGAGAGGTGTTAAGAAGAGAAGATCTAGAGGAAAAAGAGGGAGGATCAGAGAGGCAGCAAAGAGGATGATGAGAAGATGCAAAGGAGAGAAGGAGAGAGAAGAAGCCTGAGGTAAGAATCACCCATCGCTTTTGTCAGTTTATTTTTTCAAAGTCAAAGCATACTGCAAATGCATGTCTGAGATTGGTGTCTAGCATTAGGAAGATGCCTCTGTTTGCCTTAGGTTTCTTGAGACAAAATGTTGGCCTCTGAGTCCTTTTTCTGAACATGTATTCTGATTTTATTTTCATGAGCTACATGATTTTATATTGATTTTATAGTACCACTGGCCAGAATCTGGAACAGATCTGACCAGTGTATTTGCCTGTACTTGGGGAATGTTTTCGACCTGCCTATGGTCTCTTTCAGGATTAGCTTCCTTGAGAGAAAATGTTGGCCTCTGAGTCCTCTTTCTGGCCATGTATTTGGATTTTATTTTCATGAGCTATATGATTTTATATTGATTTTATAGTACCACTGGCCAGAATCTGGAATAGATCTGACCATTGTATTTGCCTGTACTTGGGGAATGTTTTCGACCTGCCTATGGTCTTTTTTAGGATTAGCTTCCTTGAGACAAAATGTTGGCCTCTGAGTCCTTTTTCAGGATATCTTTTAAGAATTTTTTGAGTAAGTACAATGCCCTATGTGCCCATTTTGGTCGAGCCTGACAAAGCTGTCATCTTGCTGCGTGTTCCATCATGTTTTGATTGATTCTTATATGCTTTGGTTGTTTCTCACATGCCATATTTGATGCTATATTTGTTCACATGCTATGTTCGGATGCTCGTATGCATACACTACTATAATTGGAATGGTCACACTGCCATAATTGGAATGGTCACACTGCCATAATTGGATGATTACTGCCATGATTGGAATGATCATACTCACATGCTATATTAAATGTTTTTTTGTCATAATTAGGGTAGAAAACTCTACAATGGAAAGAAAATAACAATTAGGGTAGAAAACCCAAAAAAATGAAAATAAAATAATAATTAGGGTAGAAAATCTTAAAAAATTGAAATAAAATAATAATTAGGGTAGAAAACCCTAAAAAATGGAAAGAAAATAATTAGGGTAAAAAACCCTAATTATGGAAAGAAAATAACAATTAGGGTAGAAAACCCTAAAAAATAGAAAGAAAATAATAATTAGGGTAAAAAACCCTAAAATGGAAAGAATGTAACAATTAGGGTAGAAAATCCTAAAAAATGGAAATAAAATAATAATTAGGGTAGAAAACCCTAAAATGGAAAGAATGTAACAATTAGGGTAGAAAACCCTAAAAAATGGAAATAAACTAATAATTAGGGTAGAAAACCCTAAAACGGAAAGAATGTAACAATTAGGGTAGAAAACCCTAAAAAATGGAAAGAAAATAATTAGGGTAGAAAACCCTAAAATGGAAAGAAAATAACAATTAGGGTAGAAAACCCTAAAAAATGGAAAGAAAATAATAATTAAGGTAGAAAACCCTAAAATGGAAAGAAAATAACAATTAGGGTAGAAAATCCTAAAAAATGGAAAGAAAATAACAATTAGGGTAGAAAAACCCTAAAAATGAAAAGAAAATAATTAGGGTAGAAAACCCTAAAATGGAAAGAAAATAACAATTAGGGTAGAAAATCCTAAAAAATGGAAAGAAAATAGCAATTAGGGTAGAAAACCCTAAAAAATGGAAATAAAATTACAATTAGGGTAGAAAACCCTAAAATGGAAAGAAAGTAGCAATTAGGGTAGAAAATCCTAAAATGAAAAGAAAATAGCAATTAGGGTAGAAAACCCTAAATATGGAAAGATAATGGTAATTAGGGTCTTGCCATGCTTAGAAGATAGCCTACTAGATCATGCCATATAGGCTCTTGCCTTATTTGCAATACATGCCATATTTGAAAGATTTTTAAACAATCTTACTGTATGTGAATTTCTTGTCGTAAATGTTTTATGTGCCATATTTAGATAGAATATTCTATTTTTTTGGCAATAACTTATTTTATGGAACACCCTAGTCAAACTGTCATATCTGCACACTTCTAGAAGACAATCTAGGCGTGGGGACGTGCATTTAGGCACCCACATTCTTGGGAAGGGCATAATGGGAATAATAAAACCTTAATAAAGAAAGAGAATTCTTTGCCAAACCTTCCAAAATAAGAATTCAGAATGAAAAGGATAATTTAGGATGATTTGCCCCTCGGCAAACCCTAAACCTAGAATAGGTTCTAAACCCTAAACCTAGAATAGGTTCTCAATCCTTAATCTAGAACAGGTTATCCAGCCCGAACTACGTGGATTCTGATTCCTAGGGCAAACCCTAGGATACGTAGGCCATTTGGGAGAAACCCAAATTCGGATCCATAATTTAGTCCACTCGGACTATCCATAGATCCACTAGGATATCTTTCCATATTCTAACCCAGAAAGGGTTATCCAAACCTTAGTCCACTTGGACTATCCATAGATCCACTAGGATATTTATCCACATCTTAGTCCACTTGGACTATCCATAGATCCACTAGGATATTATCCACATTCCAACCCAAATAAGGTTATTCTTAGATCCACTTGGACTATCTATCAGTCCACATGGACTATCCAGATCCTAACCCATAGGATTTCACAGCCTTTCAAGCATAAATTTCAACTTGAACAAAGAACTTAATCATGCACAAGCATAAATCACATCCATAAACTTTAATCACACCTGAACTACGATGGTGAACCTGATTTTTGGAATAATTCCGTGATACGTAGGCAATCTGATGGATACAGATTCGGTTCAATGATATCAAACCACTTGGTTTGGTTTGGCTTAACAAATAAAGTCTAGCATATGAAAGGTATAGGAGACCGATTTTGATCGGGCGGTTTGGGTGCCTAACCCCTTCCCATAACCGTAACCTGACACTTACCCAATCTTTGATGGAACAGAATTCCAATCTAAGGGTCATGAGTCAATCGAAGTCTTACCTTGGGGTGAGATTTCACATTTCTAAGGTCCTAGACCTAAATCTATGTGGCGACTTCTAAAGATTTTCCATCTTTGTCCTC
>CM053276.1:44949419-44970353 GCA_028583415.1 Protea cynaroides | reverse complement strand
GGATGATTCATTCCATGTTGCATTCTATGTTTGGTACTTACCATATTGATATAGATGCATACATTAATTTCTTCTTGTATATGGGAAAAACATCCATCCACTTAAAATCTTACTTCGTGGCATCCTTATCTTGAAGCCGACCACGAATGATGTGGTTCTCTCGGCTTCTACCAATTGAGTTAAAAGTCCTATTAGGACACGGTGCTGCGTCGTAGGTATAGACCTATTACTGATATGATTCTTTTTGTTGGGATGAGAGTCCCTAAGGCCCAACTATATCACGTCCAAAGGAGTCTTTCTCTAGCACGTTCTGACCCGATCATCATGGTCATTCTGACTATCCATGTGGTGACGCGTGTCACTCTTCCTTGTTGGAGACTTCGGCTTCCTTAGCTCTCCGTCTCCCCTCTTCCTCGGAATCTATGACTGGGTGTCCCTCGGGCGACACTTTGCAGTCTTAGTGGCGATCTCCTTCCACGAATCCTAGTACCTCCATGTTTTTCCCAAACCTATATAAGTAAGGGCAGTCCCCTTTAAGGTAAAATCAATCACAATCTCAATCTCTCCATTCTCTCGTACACTCAAACTCTCTCATTGTTCTCCTCTTTTTCTAAACTAGAGATAGCTTTCTGCTATCTCTTGACGTTAGATCTGACTTAGCCATCAGGTGTACCCCGGGCTTAGGCGCCCAACTCCCTTGTCTCATCTTTGTGTTTTGCGGGTTGCCCGGATCGTGAGGCAGGCAGGTGATTTCTACCGTATGGCACCCACAGTGAGGCCCCCTCTTGATTGAGTTTGACGGACGATTGCGTGAGGATCTTAGCCTCAAGCGACTTTGATGACGCAGGAGGAGACTCGTGCGAGCTCACGGCAACCATCGAACCCTCCATGCTGGTTTGGGTGGATAGCGGCCCCCAAATGCGACGGGGAAAACCATGCCCTAATGCGGTACCAGCACCAACGGCGATGGTGCCATAGCCACCCCTTAGTGCGTGACTGCCAACAATTTGGGAGCTGGGGAAGCAGGATCAGTCAGTTGGCTCAAACCTTGAAGCGCTCGAGCAAGTAATTTGGCGGAAGGACCAAGAGTAAATCCCTCCGCCCGCACCGGTGCCCGGAATGCACCAGCGGCCCGGTCGAGGCTCATCGGCAACTTGCGGTCCCGGAGGTGTCGGGAGCCATCTTGAGTAACGTTCATCCTCCCATGGGATCTCGTGATTGGAGCGAGGGTTTCTCATCAGCCCTTGGAGCGTGGTTGGTCATCCACTCGGCATCATCCGGCCGATCCTCATCCGGTTCCGGGAGGTACATGGGGTACACCCTCAACTTGAGAGGATGCGAGGTCCTTCCTCGGCGCCCTTGCCGCCAAGAGTTAATTTGGAGACTTAAGATGATGGTAGCGGCGCCACCTCCCGGCCACTCCCGGTCGGTCGGCGGCGGGTTGTTGGAATTGGCTGCGGCTCCGAGTGATGGAACGGGACCGCGTCAGCTCCACCCAGGATAGCCTACCGCGGTCATCACGGTGCCTTACGACGAAATCATGAGGGCTCTCCCTCACGACAATTTCAGATTCCGTTACGGACTCGTTCAGCGTGAGCGATCTTGAGCAGCATCTGATCCGTTGTCTCCCACGATGCTCTTACCCGCTTCGTGTGATCGATCTGCAAGCATTTCCTCGGCCTCGAGGTGCTGCTTGCGTGGTTTAATAACCTACCTTTGAGGAGCATCACCTCATTGAACAGATATTGAACAAGTTCCTGACGCACTTCGGCAAGCCAAGAACACAAAGAAGGCGTCCTACCACTTATCGACGGTGAAGACAACGAGAAAAGATAAGTCCTGCGGGACTTCATTAGCGCTTCAATGCCGAGGTGCTGGAGATTAAGGATGTTGAGCCTGCAGTGCACATGTCTAGCTTGTAGGGTGGAGTGATGGGCCCTGGGCAGCTTTATTGGTCCCTTGCCAAACAGCCTCCAAGAACTTGGATGACCTGCTGGCGGACCGATGGAAATACGCTTCAGCGGATGAAACGACTAAGGCCCGGAAAAACAATGCAGTCAAACAACTTGAAGACCGACCAAAATCAATTGACAAAAGAGACTGAGGTTTGCGGGCACGGACCACGAGCTCTAGTGATCCTAAAATTCAATGGTCCGCAAAGAACAAGTACATCGGCACCCGTACAAGGCGTTTGATTACTATACTCCGCTCACCACTTCGATGACGAAGATCTCGGAAGTAATCAGGAATGATCGGAACCTCAGACCACCTCCCGAAACCCCTAGGTGACGGAAGGAATAAAGACCATTCGGGACTACCGCCGTCCCTCATAACCCACGGTCATGATACGGATGAGTGCAAGTACCTCAAGGGAGAAATTGAAGATCTCATCCGATGGGGTTACTACCACAATTTCGTTAGAGACACGCGGGGATGAGCACCGGCTTGGAGAGACCGTGGGCTACCCCCCCACCTCCGAGGAACCAGCAGCCAAACGACTACCAAACGGATGCGATCGATGACCAAAATGCACTCGGGCGGGGACGACAGAGATCCCAAGGGAGGTCCCGCCTTGCTCCGGACGGTGTGGACAAGTGCCGTTTAGTTTCGGACGATAGAGGGACCATCCGAGCGAGCAAACCCAGCATACCGGTGAAGAAATGGTTAGGAGCATACAACATATACCGGTATGGGTCCTTCCCATCCTGGTCTGAACCGAAAGTAGGGGCGAAGTAGGAGGAGGTCCCGCCCCAAGCGCCAAAGAGAAGAAGGTCCGATCGACGATTTGTTGGCAGTCCCCAACCGCAGGACCGACCATGCACATCTACGGGCCCGCATATTCCCGGCGATAGTGGCGTCTATGCCATTACCAAGGGCCCAAAGCTGAGGGAAAGGCATCCTAACACAATCATAGGAGGACGGGCAGCTTGGAACACTTTTAACTGTCCCGCAAAGCCTACTCCCGTCCTAGTGGCAAAAATGGAGTGGCCTTCCAAAAGGCACGGACTGGAGAAATCCTCCTTACGATGAAGACCTCGTCAACGTGGCAGTCCCCATGAAGATGCCATTCTCTTCATCGCTGGAGATCGGACACTACGATGTCACCAAGTGCCTGTGGACATAGGGAGATCGTAGATATCATATTCTATCACGGCGTACCAAAGGATGCCGGTTAGGATACGACCAGCCCCAACCCATCACCTTTGACCTTATCAACTTTTCAGGGGACCCGGTGAGTGTGAAAGAAGGCATTTAATTGCTTGTGATACTCGACCAAAAACCCAGGCAACAAGGGTGATGGTCAAATTTATGGTAGTAAACCGGCACGTTTTCCCATTAATGTGATTCTCGGCCTCTCATCTTTAAACAAGCTCAAAGCATGCGTGTCCACCTATTATTTGGTGATGAAGTTCTCGACGAGAATAGCGTTGGAAAATGCTGAGCGGGACCAATTGACTTCTAGAAGATGGTATGCAAAAGAGCTGAAAAATAGCCAAAGAGCCCTAAAAGTAGCACCGAGTCCATAGTGGATGTTCGAGACATTGACCAATGAGCGGGGAAAGCCCGTAAGACCCATATCAAACTAACCGGTCTTACTACCTTGTACCAGGTCTACCTATCATGCCAGGTCGAGCCAAGTGGACCAAGTGCGTGAAAGAAATCACAAGACTATGTATGAAATTGACCCAAAAATAGTAAATTTGAGGGTAAGGTCGCATGCCTAAACAGTAGGGTCGACACACCTCCTAGAGTCCAACCCATGACTTTTCAATCCTAGGGTCGGATGACTTGAGACCCCCGGGGTCGACGGATCCTGCGACCCTAGCATCGACCCCCTAGGATGAACCCGGCGAAACCGTAATTAGGAAACTTTTCTAATTTCAAGGGGATGCTTTCTAATCTCGATGGAACTTATTTTGGGAGGGTTTTCCTCTATAAATGGGACGTCCCTTAGCCTCTTTCACTCCTTTTGAAACCCTAATTGAAAGTGAGAGAAAGAGAAGAGAAGGAGAAGAGAATGAGAATTGGAGAAGAAGACTAAGGAGAAGAAATTCAGAGAAATCTCTGAATCTCAGCAACCCTAAGGTATGAATACATTATCCATGAATTATGTAAGACCCTAGAATAGTTTATGAATAAGGTAGGATCTAGGAGAAACCCAAATCATCCATCCATGGCCCATCTATGAATTGATTCCAATGGAATCAATGGAGGAAATCATTGTAAACAAAGTAAAACGTATAACTTGGAGTTTTGAGCCATAGAACAATCATAGAATGGACTATAAAAGTATGCCAAAGGATCCAAACATGAAATAATGGACTGTAGGATGAAAGGTCGACTCAATATACGTGTGGTAGCATGTAGGGTCGATTAGTTATTGACCTTAATAGACTACAAGATCGACCCCATGCTCTTGGGGAAGTCCGGGGAGGTTGTGGTCGCACCTAGGGTCGATGGGTAACCGACCCTATGATTGACCCTACACCCCGGGGTCTCAAGTCCAATACCATGTATGATTCTATGATTGTATGATTGTAATGTGCATATCACATGTCATCTACTATTCCTATTATTACTGTTCATGCATATTTAATTCAGTTTATTTACAACATGATGATGATGATGATGCTAGGAATAGGCATGTGAATGTTTGTGTGTGGTTAGTGTACTTGATGCGAGTGGGGCATCGGGGGAAGTGTGATGTGGTGCGGTCCTAAGCACTTTAGCCCTATCTCTACTCAAGTCTTATCCACTAGCATCATCGTATCGCCATTACCTTAGCGGAACTATTACGTCGTAGGGCATCGAGGGAGGGTGGTCTCGGACTGTGTAGTCTCCGACCCTGTCGGGGGCCTTTGTTCTATCTCTATGGAAGTACGTGTTGAGGGATGCTTTGGGGTGAGGCCTTTGATACTTTGTTTGACATTAGGATTGGTTACTTGCAGGCCCGGTTTGCAAGCCCGGCCAATAGGGGCTTACGTATTGGTATGGGTAGAGCATCGGGGAAGTGTAATGCGGTGCGGTCCTAAGCAATTTAGCTCTATCTCTATTCCATGGTGGGGTGGATGTGGATGACAATGGTGTTTGATCCATTGGGTGTGCTTACACACCTTGTGTATAGGGCGAGGCGGCCACCGAACCTTTCTATAGCACATTGCAAACTTATATACCAGACCAAACATATTAATTGAATGCATTCATATGTTTGTTACATTGTTTTGTTTGCTCACTGAGTCGTGATATGTGCTCACCTTTTTCGAATTCGAATATTTTAGTTGATGATGCAGTATAAGCGTGGAAGATTATAAGAGTGCTCCCGTATACGGGCACGTTGCGACGATGGATGCAGAAGATATAATGGAGACGCATGATTCGGTCATGCGAATGCAACTCATGCATTTTTATTAGATTTTAGTTTGGATTATTGTGTGAATGTAATTGATTATTTTATTTACTTATGTCTCAGTTAATGAAAGATAATTAGGTATTTTATTTATGATTATCACATTTAGATTCTCAGTTCATTTAATATTTAAGACTTTCGCTATTGTGTATTTACTCGATTATGGTTGTGGATGTGTATAGTTTTAAGCAAAAAGGGCACAGACCCTATTTGAGATCCTGGTTGAACCGTTGGTTTATTAGCGGTTCATCACACCATTCTAAACAGTACGGAATTGGGGTGTGACAACTTGGTATTAGAGTTCTCAGGCCCTGTCTATTAAACCGGTATACTTCCACAAAAGTTCATGAAATTTAATAAAAACACATCGTAAGCACCTGTGTTGTTTGAGATAAAATTAAGAAAGAGAATACTGCTCATATAAAAGGAGAAACAAGTTTTATATACATCAAAATAAAAGCAAGTTTATATACATATCCAAAGCAGAGTACAGTCCACAACCCGGACAGTTACTCTGTAATACAAAAGAAGAATAAAAGAAAAATACATCATGGAGCTGAAGGTGATGGAGGAGGCGGTGCCTCGCGATCTCTGTCATAGTCCTCAGCATAGACTCTAGTCAACCAGGCTACCTGAGTCTGGGTCGTCTAGAGACTAGCTGTCAACGCAGCCATCCACTGATCAGACGCACGTTGAGCATCTAGAAGCTCTCCCACTCTCAAATCCATCACGTGCTGAGCCTCCCTGATCTCACATAGTAATCCCATCATATCATCAGATGGTGGGCGTGAAGGAGTCTGAGATGGACCAGCTCCAGTAGAATGTAGAGGTGATGGATGAGGTATGGAGTCCACATCCATGTACATACGATCCTCATCCTCAGCATCACCCCCGTAAACCCCTGCTCCAGCGGCTGCTGCTGCTACTGCCTCAGCGTCTGCCACCTCTACCCGAGTACGAGGACACACCAGAGAGTTCCTCTCCTCATCACTGAACTGAGCATTCCGCATGCCCATCCTACAGATGGCCTCCCAGTCCAGAACCGATGAGAAGGTCTTCTCCTGAATCCTTTCATCCACTAAATCAACACCTAGGCGGGTAAGCAGGGTGGTGATCAGACGTCCATAGGTCAGGTTGCCTATCTGACCAGGCAGCATATCACAAATCATCGTCCTCATGATAAAATAAGGGAGGTAGACAGGCTGCCTAGTGCAGATACAGTAAAGAAAGTACTGGGTCAACTGGGAGATCCTCTCATAATATCCACTCTGGGGTATCAGGTTGTACTGGATGATCTTACAGTACACACGAGGCTCTAGACGTAGGTTGATCACTTTCATCTCCCAACGATCCTCTCTGATAAACTGATGGTCTATCTCAGCCCGCATCTCCAAGGAAAGGAACTGGGGCTCCATGGGAGCACAGTACACTAGAGGGCCGTCATGTGATATGCTCAAAAGATCAGCTAACTGCTGGCAGTCAAAGAAAACCTCTACTCCTTTGGCGTAGCTCGTGATCCTGAGCTCCCTACCCCTCTCAGTGTCATTGTGATTTCCCACAATCCAGAGATTACAGTAGAACTGTCTCACCAGATCCGGGTGGGTACAGGCATCATAGGTAATCACAGGAAGCCAGCCCATGTCACCAAATGCCCTCTCCACTTTGAACAAGGCTAGACTAGCCAAGTCCACACGACGACCTCCCTCTACCTTCTTACGTGCATAATGAGCATACTGAGCTTCGGCCTCGTTGGAGCGGAAGCGAACTGGGTCATGAGACCTAGGAACCTTGGTACGAACCATGTTATCTGCCAAAACAAAGAAAAATAGATAATAGATCAGTAATGGTAAAAAACCCAAAAATTTCGGCATTATAACGTAAGTTATAAATGGCGCCTTCCTTCCACTTGACCGGAGGACTTACGTCCATTGGTTCTAAAATATCCCCTTCAGGTCTCGTCGGCTTAATTTGAGATGAGATCGGAATTTGAAGAGAATTTCAATAAATTTGAAAAATATAAAATTAAGAGGGGCAAAATAAAAGATTTTCAAGTTCTCTCGAAACCAGTAGAGAATTCAAATATTTTTGCTTTGAGGCTTTCGTCTTGGTGGCCAAATACCAAAAGCCCCAAATTGAAATATTTTGGTTTTAAAAGTTTATTGGAGAAAATGGTTTGGGAACTTGTAAGTTAAGAATTTAAATGGGAGCTTAAAAGTAACATAAATTTATGGAAGAACGAGAGAGGGTGGGTTGAGGAAAATAGGATCCTTAATTAGGAAGGGTTGGTTACTATAGCTAGCTGGTTTAGTAAGTCGAAAACGAGGGGGTTAGAACGAATGGGGAAAGATGAGATATCAAAAAACGGGTTTAAAACCTGACTAGGGTCAGACATATACCGACCCTACCATCACCCTAGGCTCTCGGTAAGCTGATAGTGATTCTTAGGGTCGCATAATGAACGACCCTACCATCAACTCTACGATGGAAAATACAATATTTTTGTCAGAATGATCTAAAAATTTTGAAAATTATATTGATTAGTTGGATTTTTGACTGGAGAACAACTATATTGATTGCCTCACATGTGCTATGATTGGTTACAGGCACTACCATCATCAGAACAGAAAATGGCTGAGCGAAGAGTGACCAGACAAAGTCGTAACTCTATTCCACCACCACCACCTGTGAAGGAAGACAGCCATATGGCATCCTGAGATACAAGAGAATCCGAATACGGCACCATCCGTGGTAAATGACCAGACAAATCCTACCAACTTGCCAGCACCACCTACAGACCTGGGTACAGCCGTAATGAACTTGGCACAACAGCTGCAGCAAATACAACAGGTACAAGCTAATATGCAAGCTGCCATAGGCATGGCTTTTCCAGCTGCACAGACGACACCGATGCCAGCAGGATAGGAAAGCATAGTACCAAGGGAAAGTAACATGGTACCCCATGCACCTCAAACTCCAGTCATGCAGGTTTAAGTGCAGAATCCAGAAGTAGCTCAAGGTGGTTATCAGTACCAACCACCTATGTATGGGGCCTACGCTCCGTATCAGCTGGACCACTCCAGACTGGTCGAGCGTTTCTTGATGATGAAGCCCAAGGAATATAATGGTAAGCCAGCTGATCCTTTATGGCCAGCACACTGGATTGATGAAATGGAGAGGAATTTCATGATGATGACAGTTACTGAGGAGGAGAAAGTACCGTGTACAACGTTCATGCTGAAAGGCGATGCACACCACTGGTGAAAGTCCACACGGACTTATCTGTTAACAAAGCACACCCAACTGACCTGGGATATATATAAGGAGGCATTCTTTGAGAAGTAATTTCCTAGAAGTTTCAAAGATTCTATGGAGAAAGAATTCCTGAGTTTGTATCAGGGACAGATGACTGTCGATGCATATCAACAACATTATGAGGAGCTGTTCTTCTTTGCACCAGTTAGTATGCAAGCGGAGGATACGAAGACCTGAAGGTTCATCACGGGACTTAGGGAAAGTATTCATGAACATGTTCTAGGACTTGAGAAGAAAGTCTACAATGAAGCTGTACAAATTGCTCGGGTGATAGAGTCGAGCAAGAAAGAGAGCTATTTTGCTCAAAACAGGGGTATTAAAAGGCCAACTGGAAATTCATATAATGGAGGGAATACAAGGACATTCAAACCCTTCCGTACTCAAGGTTTTAATGCTGCAGCCAAGACTACTCTAGCAGCTCAACAGCAACAATAGCAAAATAACGAAGGAGTAAAATGCTATAACTGGAATCAAATAAGACATTATTCAAGGGAGTGTCCTAAACCCAGGAAAAGCTACAGCAAGGGAAGGTTTATGCTGTTACATCTGAGAATGCTACCGCATCGCCTGATGTGGTCACAGGTATGACCTGAACCTTTCATTTTGTGTTACATTGTGTGAGCATGTAAACTAAATTAAAACAAATCACAGGATCGTACCAATTAATGGCATTCTCGCCAGAGTACTCTTTGATCCAGGAGCTACTCATTCTTTTATATCTGTGTCATTTGGAAAAAAGTTGAACCTACCCCTCAAATATTTAGACTATAAACTGCCTGTACGATTACTGATGGGATTAGAAGTGGAATTAAAAAAAGGTTACGGACCATGTCCAGTTCTTATTGACGAGAAAACCTTGGATGCAACCTTGATTCAACTTGAGATGGCAAACTTTGACGTCATCTTAGGAATGGACTGGTTAGCTCGGCATTGTGTAAGCCTACTATGTGCTAAAAAGAAGGTAACATTTAAAGACAAAAAAGGAGCAGAATTCAGTTTTGCGGGAACCAAACTTTCCCGTAAATGAAAACTCATCCTCTCTGCATTAAAGGCTAAGAAATGCCTCGAGAAAGGAGGAGTTGGGTATCTAGTATCAGTGGTCAACCTCTCAAAGGAGGCACCACGAATGGAGGATATTGATGTCGTGCGTGACTTTCCAGATGTATTTCCTGAAGAACTACCAGGACTACCAACCGACCAAGCTACAGAGTTTGTTATAGATCTGATACCCGGAGCCACACCAGTATCTAAAGCACCTTATCGAATGGCTCCTACTGAATTGAAGGAATTAAAAGTACAATTACAAGAAATACTGGACAAGGGTTACATCAGACCTAGCATATCACCATGGGGAGTGCCAGTATTATTCGTAAAGAAGAAGGACGGTAGTGTTCGACTGTGTATAGACTACTGGGAACTAAATAAACTGACAATTAAGAATCGGTACCCATTGCCTCGGATCGATGACTTGTTCGATCAGTTGCAAGGTGCCAAGGTGTTCTCCAAGATCAATATTCTGTCAGGATACCATCAGTTGAAGATTAAGGACGGAGATATTCCCAAGACAACATTCAGGACGAGATATGGACATTATGAATTTTTGGTCATGTCTTTTTGATTGACTAATGCACCAGCAACTTTTATGGAACTTATGAATCGAGTATTCCATGATATGTTGGATACATCGGTCATTGTATTCATTAATGATATATTGGTCTACTCCAAGGACAAGGATACTCATATAATGAATCTAAGAGACGCTCTGCAGTGATTACGGCAAGAGAAGCTTTACTCTAAATTTACAAAGTGTGAGTTTTGGCTAACTGAAGTTGCTTCCTTAGGCCATGTTGTATCCATTGAAGGAATTATAGTGGATCCTAGCAAGATTGAAGCCATTGTGAAGTGGGAAGCACCGAAGAGCGTTGCAAAAATTAGAAGTTTCCTAGGTCTAGCTGGGTATTATCAATGATTTGTGGAAGACTATTCCCGAATTGTCGTACCTCTCACCAGTTTGACTAAGAAGGGAAAAAAGTTTGTTTGGACTGATAAATGTGAGAAGAGTTCCCAAACATTGAAGGCTAGATTGATATCTGCTCCGACCTTGACTATTCTGATTCTAGGACAGCCATTTATTTTGTACATTGATGCGTCAGGATTGGGTTTAGGATGTGTACTTATGCAAGGAGAACGAGTAATTGCATATGCCTCAAGACAACTGAAGACACATGAGAAGAACTATCCCACTCATGACTTGGAATTAGCGGCAGTGGTACATGCTGTCAAGATATGGAGACATTACTTGTACGGAGAGAAATTTCAAATTAAATCAGATCATAAGAATCTTACTTATCTTTTTAATCAGAAGGAGTTGAATATGAGACAAAGAAGATGGCTGGAACTATTGAAAGACTATGATTGTGATATCCAGTATCATCCGGGGAAAGCTAATGTGATAGCTGATGCGCTGAGTAGGAAAACAATGATAAAATCTCAAGGAGAGATTAACACAACTGCCACAATGTGTACTATCGGAAAAGTGTTTAATTACGATAATGAGCAGTTCGAGATAGATGCACCGGGTGAATCCACCAACCAAGGGTTTATTCATCGGTTTTCAAATATGTTTGCCACATTAAAGATTGTACCTGATATAATTGATGAAGTAAAAATAGCTATTAAATCAGACCCTTATCTAAGAACAGTACAAGAGGACATTGAAAAAGGTAGGACTATCCCTGAGTTCATCTTGGATGATGGAAAGGTACTGAAGTACAAAGGAAGATTATGTTTACCTGAAACAGAAAGTTTAGACATTAGACACCGACTAATGAAGGAAGCCCATACTACCGTCTATTCGATACATCTTGGAAGTACAAAAATGTATCATGATTTAAAGAAATTATATTGGTGGAGAGGAATGAAAGCAGATGTAGCTAAATTCGTGTCTCAATGCCTAAATTGTCAGAGGGTGAAGGCTGAACGACAAAGACCTGCAGGACTGTTACAGTCATTATCGGAACCAGCATGGAAATGGGACTGCATCACTGTGGACTTCGTCACCGGGTTACCATTGACTCCCTGAGTAGTTGACGTGGTTTGGGTGATTGTAGACCGCTTGACTAAAACGGCTCGATTTATAGCTATACGACCTTAGTATACACTGGAGAGGTTAGCTAAGTTGTTTGTGGATAATATTGTCAAATTACACGGTGTACCTTAATGCATTATGTCCGACAGAGATCCACGATTTACTTCAAAGTTTTGGAAAGGATTACAAAAGGCTATGGGTACAACATTGAAGTTTAATACTGCATTCCATCTGCAGACACACGGACAGTCAGAGCGTACCATTCAGATTTTAGAGGACATGCTTCGAGCCTGTGTAATTGATTTTAAATGATCATGAGATGAAAAATTACCATTGATCGAGTTAGCTTATAACAACAGCTATCAGGCTACTGTACAGATGTCACCCTATGAAGTACTGTATGGTAGGAAGTGTCAAACTCCTTTGTTTTGGAATGAAGTTGGAGAACGTAGCATTGTTGGACCACAATTTGTTGAAAAGACTTGTCGAGTAGTCGACATTATCAAGGAAAGAGTAAGAACGGCTCAGAATCGTCAGAAACAGTATGCAGATACTCGACGTCAAGACCTTGAATTCGTCATAGGTGATAAGGTGTTCTTGAAAGTATCACCTATGCGAGGTTTATAATGGTTAGGACAGAAAGGGAAACTAAGTCCGAGATATGTCAGGCCATATGAGATTCTAGCCAAATGTGGAAAAGTGGCTTACCAGTTAGCACTACCACCATCTATGTCAAGTGTGCATGATGTATTTCATGTTTCATTATTGAAGAAGTACGTCAGAGATCGAACACATGTTTTGACAGTAGATCCACCTGATTTTACCGATGATTTGACATTTGAAGTAGCACCAACTAAAATACCAGCCGAAAGGTTCAACGACTACACAACCGTGACATCTATTATGTTAAAGTCACCTGGAGAAGCAGAGATATAGAAGAAATCACATGGGAAGAAGAGAATGCTATGCGAAAGCAATACCCTCATCTTTTCGACTCGGAAGGTACGTACCAATTTCGAGGACAAAATTTTTAATAAGAAGGGGGGAGTTGTAAGACCCGTATCAAACTAACCGTTCTTACCACCTTGTACCAGGTCTATCTATCATGGTCGAGCCAAGTGGACCAAGTGCGTGAAGGAAATCACAAGACTAGGTATGAAATTGACACAAAAATAGTAAATTTGATGGTAAGGTTGCATGCCTAAACAGGTAGGGTCAACCCACCTCAACAGAGTCCAACCCATGACTTTTCAGTCCTAGGGTCGGATGACTTAAGACCCCAGGGTCGACGGATCCTGCGACCCTAGAATCAACCCTAAGATGACAGACTGAAACCGTAATTAGGAAACTTTTCTAATTTCAAGGGGATGCTTTCCTAATCTCGATGGAACTTATTTTGGGAGGTTTTCCTATATAAATAGGATGTCCCTTAGCCTCTTTCACTCCTTTTGAAACCCTAATTGAAAGTAAGAGAAAGATAAGAAAAGGATAAGAGAAGGAGAAATGGAGAAGAAGACTAAGGAGAAGAAATTCAGAGAAATCTCTGAATCTCAGCAACCCTAAGGTATGAATACATTATCCATGAATTATGTAAGACCCTGTAATAGTTTATGAAGAAGGTAGGATCTAGGAAAAATCCAAATCATCCATCCATGGCCATCTATGGATAGATTCCAATGGAATCCATGGAGGAAATCATTGTAAACAAAGTAAAGTGTGTAACTTGGAGTTTTAAGCCAAGAACAATCATAGAATGGAATATAAAAGTATGCCAAAGGATCCAAACATGAAAGAATGGACTGTAGGATGAAAGGTCGACTCAAACTACGTGTAGTAGCACGTAGGGTCGATTGGTAATTGACCCTACTAGACTATAGGATCGACCCCATGCTCTCAAGAAGTCTAGGGAGGTTGTGGTCGCACCTAGGCTCGATGGGTAACCGACCCTACACCCTGGGGTCTCAGACAACTGCTACCCTACCTACGACCCAACCTGCGACCTAGCTATACAGCAAGCATAAAATTGTTAGAATTAATTCTAATTAAAATTTATCGACTTGTTAGGTTCTCCTAGTGATATAAAAGTGATTCTTAAAGCTTGAAAGAGGATTTACACTCAATCAAAGGTGAGGGAACAAGATCTAAACTAATCGGCTAATAATAAACTATTTTTGTTTATTGAGTCCAATACCATGTATGATTCTATGATTGTATGATTGTAATGTGCATATCACATGTCATCTACTATTCCTGTTACTACTGTTCATGCATATTTAATTCAGTTTATTTACAACATGATGATGATGATGATGATGATGCTAGGAATAGGCATGTGAATGTTTGTGTGTGGTTAGTGTACTTGATGCGAGTGGGGCATTAGGGGGAGTGTGATGCGGTGCGGTCCTAAGCACTTTAGCCCTATCTCTACTCAAGTTTTGTCCACTTGTATCGTCGTATCGCCATTACCTTAGCAGAACTATTACATCGTAGCGCATCAGGGGAGGTGGTCTCAGACCGTGTAGTCTCTGACTCTACCGGGAGGCCTTAGCTCTATCTCTATGGAAGTATTTAGGGATGCTTGGGTGAGGCCTTGGATACACTGTTTGACATTAGGATTGGTTAGTTGCGAGCCCAGTTCGCAAGCCCTCGCCAACAAGGGCTTACGTGTTGGTATGGGTAGAGCATCAGAGGAAGTGTGATGTGGTGGGGTCCTAAGAACTTTAGCTCTATCTCTATTCCATGGTAGGGTGGATGTGGACGACAATGGTGTTTGACCTATTGGGGGGGCTTACACACCATGTGTATAGAGGCGCGGCGGCCACCGAACCTTTATATAGCACATTGCAAACTTATATACCAGACCAAAGATATGAATTGAATGCATGCATATGTTTGTTGCATTGTTTTGTTTGCTTACTTAGCCGTGATGTGTGCTCACCCTTTTCAAATTCGAATATTTTAGTTTATGATGCAGGTATGACCGTGGAAGATTATATGAGTGCTCTCGTATACAGACACATTACGGTGATGGACGCAGTAGATATAATGGAGACACATGATTCGTCATGCGAATGCAACTCATTCGTTTTTTATTAGATTTTAGTTGGATTATTGAGTAAATTTAATTGATTATTTTATTTACTTATGTCTTAGTCAATGAAAGATAATTGAGTATTTTATTTATGATTATTACATTTAGATTCTTAGTTCATTTAATATTTAAGACTTCTTCTATTGTGTATTTACTCTGATTATGGTTATGGATGTGTATGGTTTAAGCAAACGGACACAGCCTATTTGAGATCCTGGTTGAACCGTTGGTTTATTAGCGGTTCATCACACCATTCTGAACAGTGCAGAATTGGGGTGTGACAAAGCCTGCCGAGGAGTTAGAGCAAATCCCAGTGGCAGACGATCAGTCCAAAAAGACATTCCAAGTAGGCTCCTTGCTACTTGAGGACCAGAGGGAGGAGCTAATAGGGTTCCTTAGGAAAAATCGAGATGTGTTCGCATGGTCGGCCTTTGAGATGCTAGGAGTCCCTAGAGAAGTGATCGAACATCACCTGACTGTTGACCCCCAACACTGCCGAGTCAGACAGAAGAAGAGGAGCTTCGCGCCTGACCGACAGTTTGTTATAGACGAAGAAGTCCAGAAGTTATTAGCGGCCGGCTTCATGCGGGAAGTAGCTTATCTAGACTAGCTAGCGAACGTGGACATGGTGCCCTAGGCAAGCGAAAAGTGGAGGATCTGCATAGATTTTACAGACCTCAACAAAGCTTGTCCTAAAGACAACTATCCACAGTTGCGCATCGACCAATTGATAGACGCTACGACTGGGCACGAGCAGCTCAATTTCCTTGATGCGTACTCAGGGTACAATCAGATCAAAATGAGAAAGGCTGATGAGGAGTACACCTCCTTCGTCACTAAACAGGGGCTTTTCTGCTATACGGTCATGCCTTTTGGCCTAAAGAACGCAGGAGCCACCTACCAAATTTGGTGAACAAAGTGTTCAAAGATCATATCGGCCAAAACATAGAGGTATATGTCGACGACTTCCTAGTAAAGAGCCAGCAAGCGGACCATCATCTAGCTAACCACAGTGAATCATTCCAAGTCCACAGTAGACACAACATGAAGCTGAATCCCACCAAGTGTGCCTTCGGAGTCGCATCTGGGAAATTCTTGTGTTTCATGGTCTCACAGAGGGGAATAGAAGCCAACCCCTCAAAGATCATGGCCATCTTAAACATGGCCGCGCCGACCAGACCCAAACAGGTACAGGAGCTGAACGATAGCATAGCCGCCCTCGGCCACTTCATGTCAAAGTCGGTCGAACGATGCCTTCCCTTCTTCAAGACACTGAAAGGAGCTGGGAAGTTTGAATGGACTGAGGAGTGCCAGAAAGCCTTCGAGGACCACAAGGATTACTTGTCCTCACCGCCACTACTAGTGAAACCCAATCCTGGAGACGAGTTGCAACTTTACCTCGAAGTCTCTAACCAAGCGGTGAGTGTCGTGCTGCTGAAAGTAGAAGATAGGGTGCAACGGCCGATATACTATATAGCATGGTGTTGTTGGACACAGAGACCCGATACAAGCCAATTGAAAAACTGGCGCTCGCCCTAGTGACAGCTGTGCGAAAACTCCAACCATACTTCCAAATATACCCCATCTCTGTGCTTTCCAACACACCTCTAAAGAAGGTTCTATCAAAGTCTGACATATCCGGCCGACTCATAAATTGGGCAATGGAGCTCGACGAGTTCAAGATAAAGTACGTCCTAAGAACTGCCATCAAAGCCCAGGCATTGGCAGACTTCATTGTCGAATGCACCCTACCAGAGGAAGAAGTTGTCGAACCTCCAGCAGGGAATGCACCAGAACTAACCGAGGCCCCGTGAACACTGCAGGTAGACGGATCCTCCATAGACGCCGAGCAGGTGCTGATGTGATACTGACAAGCCTGGATGGTTTTAAAATCTGATCAGCAGTGAGATTCAGATTTCATGCCACGAACAATGAAGCCGAGTATGAGGCCTTACTGGCGGGCCTCAGATAAGCAAAAAGCATGGCCGTTCGATGGCTTATAGTCCAAGTTGACTCGCAAGTAGTCATCCAGCAAGTACAAGGCGATTATGAAGCCAAGCAACCAAAGATGCTGAAATACCTGAAAAAGGTCAACTCGGCCATCACAGCTTTCTGAAGTGTCGAGCTACAGTATGTGTGCCGGGATGAGAACATCGAAGCAGATGAGCAGTCTAGGCTCTCCCTGGAAGACATCTCAGGAATGGATTCTACCGTGTATGTGGAGTTATTGGAGCATGCCAACAGCTCTGCCGAGGAAGTTGTGTCTATCGAAATCATCTCTAGCTGGTACGACAACATCTACCGCTACCTCTGAACAGGTGCACTTCCAGACGAAAGGAAAGACGCACGGCGCATCCAAGCCCAGTCCAAACTGTACACCATTTACAATGATGTGCTGTACAGAAGATCCTACACCATGCCATTGATTCGGTGTCTCCGGCTGGATGAAGCCGAGCAAGTTATGAAAGAGGTCCACGAGGGAATATGCGGTCGGCACCAAGGAGGCCGATCATTATTCCAGAAGATCCTTTGGCAAGGCCATTACTGGCCCAGGATGCATGATGACTGCATCGAGCTGGTGGGCAAGTGCGATAAGTGCCAGTTCTACGCACCAGTCTTGTCACACCCCAATTCTGTACTATTCAGAACGGTGTGATGAACCAATAATAAACCAACGGTTCAACCAGGATCTCAAATAGGCTGTGTCCTTTAGCTTAAACTATACACATCCACAACCATAATCAAAATAAATACACAATAACAGAAGTCTTAATATTAAATGAACTGAGAATCTAAATGTGATAATCATAAATAAATATCCAATTATGTTGTATCAACCGAGACATAAATAAGTAAAATATCAAATTACATTTCCCTTATGGTTCAAATAAAATCTAATCGAAAACGCATGAGTTGCACTCGCATGATGAGTCATGCGTCTCCATTATATCTTCAGCATCCATTGCAGCAATGTGCCCGTATGCGGGAGTATTCATATAATCTTCCACAATCGTACCTCCATCATAAACTAAAAATATTCGAATTCGAAAGGGTGAGCACACATCATGGCTTAGTGAGCAAACAAAAAAATGCAACAAACATATGCATGCTTTCAATTTATAACTGTGGTCTGGTATATAAGTTTGCAATGTGCTATAGAAAGGTTCGGAGGCCTCCTCAACTCTATACACTAGTGTGTGGAGCCGTCCAATGAATATCGACATTGCCGTCCCACATGCACCCACCATGGACAAGTATACACCCAAAAAAATGGCATTGTCTGCTCGGCTGCCCATACCAACACGTAAGCCCCTATTAGCGAGGGCTTGCAAACTGGTCTCGCAACTAACCAATCCTAATGTCAAACAGTGTATCTAAGGCCTCACCCCAGCATCCCTCAATACGTCCATAGAGATAGAGCTAAGGCCCCCGGCAGAGTCAAAGACTACACGGTCCGAGCCAACCTCCCCTGATGCCCTACGACGTAATAGCTGTGCTAAGGTAATGGCGATACGATGATGTTAGTGGACAAGACTTGAATAGAGCTATGGTACAATATACCCAATGAAAACAGCATTACAGTACTGGTTGCACCATCCCCTATCCGCATCAAGTACACCAACATTCACTTAGTGGACAAGACTTGAGTAGAGCTATGGCACAATATACCCAATGAAAAAGGCATTGAAGTACCGGTTGCACCATCCCCTACCCGCAACAAGTACACTAACCAAACACAAACATTCACATGCCTATTCCTATCATCATCATCATCATCATGTTATAAACAACGAAGTAAATATGCATGAACAGTAATAATAGAAATATTGGATGACATGTTAAATGCAATTATTACACGCATACAAGCCATGGAATCATACATTAAGCTTTTTGCTGTATTGCTAGGGTCGCGAGGTTGGGTTGCGGGGGATGGGTCGCGAGGATATGAGACCCGGGGTATAGGGTCGATCATAGGGTCGGTTATCCATCGACCCTAGGTGCGACCGTAGCTTCCCCGGATATCCCGAGAGCTAGGGGTCGATCCTGTGGTCTGATAGGGTCGGTTACCAGTCGACCCTAAGTGCGACCAGATGTAAATTGAATCCACTTTTCATCCTACAGTCCTCTCTTTCATGTTTGGATCGTTTGGCTTACTTTCATGGTCCATTATATGATTCTTCTATGGCTTAAAACTAAAAGTTACTTCCTTTACTTTGTTTTCAATGATTCCCTCCATGGATTCCATTGAAATCTTCCCATGGATGGATGATTTGGGTTTCTCCTAGATCCTACCCTCTTTATATACTATTCTAGGGTCTTACACAATTTATGGGGGAATGTTTTCATACCTTAGTCTTGCTTAATTCAGAGATTCCTCTGAAACTCTTCTCCTTAGCCTTCTTCTCCAACTTTCTTTTTCTTCCTTCTCTTCTCTTCTCTCACTTTCAATTAGGGTTTCAAAAGGAGTAAAAGAGTCAATGGGACGTCCTATTTATAGAGAAAAACCTCCAAAAATACATCCCAACGAGTTTAGGAAAGGTTCTCTTTGAATTAGGAAAGTTTTCTAATTTTCGATTTCTGTCAGTTTGCCTAGGGTCGATCCTAGGGTCGCAGAATCCATCGACCCTAGGGTCTCAAGTCATCCAACCCTAGGACTCAAAAGTCATGGGTTAGACCTTGCTGAGGTGGGGTCGACCCTACCTATTTAGGCATGCGACCCTACCGTCCATTCTATTGTTTTTGGGTCAATTTCATACCTGGTTTTGTGATTTCCTTCACACACTTGGTCTGTGTGGCTCAACCATGATAGGTAGACCTAGTACAAGGTGGTAAGACTGGTTAGTTTGGTATGGGTCTTACAAGTCCCACCTGCCCCGGCCGCATCCCTACAGCCGATCACAAGTCACCTCCCTTTTGCCATTTGGGGCATGGACATCATGGGCCCCTTCCCCAAGGCGACATATCAGCGGAAGTATGTCATTGTGGCCATTGACTACTTTACAAAGTGGATTGAAGTTGAAGCCATTGCCAAAATTGATGCAACCAAGGTGGAGTAGTTCTTAAGGCATTTCGTCGTATACCGATTTGGTGTGTCCAGAATACTTGTGACAGATAATGGCACCCAGTTCGCTAGTGCATCATTCACGAGACTTTGCGCAGAGTTAGGATCAACCATCGATTTGGGTCGGTCGGCCACCCGCAAACAAGCGACGAACGAGGCCACAAATAAAACCATATTGTCCAACCTAAAAAAGATGGTAGCGGATGAAAAGGGAGAAATGGGTCGACATGTTACGCGCATCGTCGGTCACCCGGGACCACCGGTAGGACCCCACGGGTGAAACTCCCTTCATGCTTGCCTCGCAATGGCGGCGATCGTCGGTCGAGGTATTTCATCCCACTTTCTAGATGCTAAACTAAATGAGGATACTAACTCGAGGATCTCCGGACCAACTTGGACAATTTGGAGGACGTGCAAGGAGTCGACAAGATTTCGGTGGTGGGTACATACCCAGATGACGATCGCTCGGCACTACGACAAGACAGTCCGACCCAATAAATTCAGGGTCGGAGACTCGGCCCGAAAAGCAGCAGTCTCCGAGCCCACCAATTAAGGAAAATGGCCCAAAATTGGGAAGGTCCTTACCGCATCCTCGAACCGGCCGACCCGGGATCATACAAGCTGGCCACCCTCGCGGTGAAGAAATACCGAGGACTTGGTACGCCACCAATCTTCGCAAGTATTACCAGTGGAAACAGTTGTTAGCCTTTAAGTTGTTTAGTCATGTCGGGCCGATCTGTCTTGGCCAATATGGTAGTTTTCACCTTTTTTTTTAAGTTAAGTGGTCTCGGTTTATACGCAGGACCCCTATGGGCACCAGCTCATTTCATTTAAATACAAGTAATGTCATTCAGCCAACAACTGGCGGCAATTGACATAGCTGTTCCCTTCTGACCCTAGCCGACTTACTTTCACAACCTCAAGCGGGCCGAGAAGCACGCCGGCCCTCGGTGACTGCACCTACCCATACCCTC